>JPJZ01000193.1:0-60436 GCA_000750815.1 Pseudogymnoascus sp. VKM F-4516 (FW-969)
CCCTATATGGCCCCCTCCCCCACTCCCCCGTCGTATTCTCACCCCGTCACCACTAGCAGTCGCCATCATCGTCGTCGCCAGCCTGCCTGAAGCTAAGCCAGCCCAATGATCGTCACCTCACGTCTCGGGCGCCACGTCCATCGT
Organism: Pseudogymnoascus sp. VKM F-4516 (FW-969); assembly: GCA_000750815.1. Lineage (NCBI taxonomy): Eukaryota > Fungi > Ascomycota > Leotiomycetes > Thelebolales > Thelebolaceae > Pseudogymnoascus > Pseudogymnoascus sp. VKM F-4516 (FW-969). The sequence continues at coordinate 145 of JPJZ01000193.1, forward strand.
TGGGCAGCGCGGGCGCAGAGACTCTTGTGTGACGCCGCAGGATGTCAGCCCTGCAAGCGATTGGTGTGGCTGCGTTTCTGGGCGCAGACGGGCGCATGCGGGTGCACGAGTTGGGAGTGCGCGGGCACTTCGCTCGTTCGTCCAGAGTCCGTACAATACAGCAGGGTGTATGTGCCGTCGGGGGGTTCGGAGTGTTCGTTTGAGTTGGCTTGTGAGAAGGGGGGTCGATGAAGTGGTCTTTATGGAAGGAGTTCGGTGTGTGTTCGGTTTTTGGGGGTTGCGAAGAGGGGATTCCGTGGATCACTGCGACTGTGGGATGGGATGGTAGGGTGTGAGAGCAGTGCGCAGCCTCATGGGCGTTGATTCGTTGTTGCGGGGATGTTGAAGGCGTTAGCGCTGGGGATCTGTGACGGTGACGGGGGACACGGGCGGGTGTGATGGGGCGGACGGCGGGTACAGTAGTGAAGTGAGATAGTGGAGGGATAATGGATGGATAGCGTATAATGAGACTCCAAGCGCTGAGGATAAGGATGATGGAGAATGAAGATCTTTATTTTATGCGCCTGAGGCGATAGAAAGAAGTTGATTCTATATTGTAGATTATTTTCTTATTCCATAGTCGTGATGTTGATGAGAACACCGCGGATGCACTTGTGGCGACTATCCCAGCCTCGTCGCCGTCGTACCAAGCGCGTGCTCCCTCACCGTCCCGTCCCGTCTACCAATCCACAATTGCGCTGTCTCACTCCCGCAATGAGCTGTCTCACAAATGAGGCTGTCCATCGATCAAAGCGCTTCTATCTTGCATATTCTATCATCTATCATTTAATATCACTGCAACTATATTGCTGCTGTACTACTGCACGTATTGTCAATCACAATTGCCTCACTTCACAAAGAAACCCCAATCATGCATTCATTATCCTCAAATTCCACCTAGTAGCTACGATACTACTAATACTACACCAATCCTTCACAGGCCATCATCCCGGCCATCGGTATAGTATCTCATCACATCCACCCCTTTCCATCTCCATAGAACGCAGATATCATCTCCCTCCCACCTGTCATATCCCTACCATATTCCCCTCGTAAAAAACGCCCCTCCCAAATCCGCAAAGACAGCAAAGCATGGCACCATCCATCTTCCCTTAGCCATTTCTATGATACAAAGCGCCTCATCCATCCCCCCCTGTGCCCCCTCAACACCGCTCATTGCTTTCGCCCACAGCAGCCAATATCGCAAGCATCGTCGTTAAAATAATTCCGTGTTTTGGATCGGGTATCGCGTCTCATCTCCCCAAAGCCCATTTCATTCGTAGTTTGTTTCAACTCCCATCATCCGCTCCCGCCCCGCCGTCTCCACCACTCTTGATGGCAGGCGCAAGACTAATCGAGATCTTCTTTCCCCCTCCTCCACCTCCGCCACCGCCGCCGCCATCGCGGGGGCTGTTAAAACTCTTTTTCCGCCTCAACATCGGCGTCGAACCATTCGACCCGACGCTCACCACCGAGCTCGACGAATTTCGCCTCTTGCTCTGCTGACTCGCCAGCTTCGTAATCTCATCCTCTTCATCCTCCTCTCGGCGCCGCTTCTCTGATACCCGCTCTGGTGGCGGTGGCGACGGCGACTTGTGCTCCGCCTCCTTCTCGGGAGCGGGTGGCGACCCAGCTTCGCGCGAGGGCAGAATTCCCGCTAGCTCAGCATCTGTCATATCCGTCTCCTCGTCCGACGCGTAGTCGACGAGCGGTTTCGCGAGAGGCGACGCGCCGTTTACGGACGCGCCAGGTGGGGACTTGGGGAAGGCAATATCGTCCTCGTCATCGGAAGTGTTGAAGTACTGCTCCTCTGCGGCGTCGAGGTCGCGCACGCCCTGCCAGCGGCGACCACCACCGGGCTGCGAGCGACCACCGGGACCCTCATCCTCGGTTTCGAGGAAGGAGGCATCCATGTTGCTGGCATAGCCCCCTTGCGAGGCGTGATCAAAGCGCGAGATGAGCGCCGTAAAGGTGTCGACATAGGTGATATCTTGGATCTTGTCGCGGTAGCGCTCAACGAGGTGGCTGACCATGATGGGCACGCCGTGGTTGCGGATGTACTCGAAGAAGTCGAGGCAGGCGGAGTTAAGGAGGTTGTTGCGCGGCATCGTATCGAGGAGCGTGTTGAGGATTGGTTCTAAGAGGTGCTCTTGGATCATCTGCTGGTTGTAGAACTCGTCGTTCAGGCCGAGGAGGTTGCGGAAGAACTTTAGCGCGGCTGGAAAATGTTAGCCATGTATCATAATAATACAGACGGTGAACTTACTGAGCTTCAAATGCTTCTCCGAGCAGCTTAGGAGTTGAGCAATGCGCTGGCCCAAGCTTTCTGCGAGAACAAAGTACTTGCTGCGGTGCTGATGCTGGCGGATGAAAAACCAGAGAATCTCAATCAGATGCTCGAATAGAGACACCTGCTGCACATTGAACACCAGGTTCTCCTTGTCCTTCAGCTCCACCAGAGGGCTGAATAGCTTCTTTGCTGACTCCTCGTAGAACTTAACCAAGAACCCCTCCTGCTGTGGGTCTACCTGCGGCCGACCCCTCCCGCCAAACTCTATGCCGAGCTTGCCCATGCCCTCCTGCGGCCCCTGCTGCGACCCTGGATCGAGAAGGACTTTAATTGCGTCGGCAATCTGCGCCTTAACGCCCAAATCAACCTCCACCAACAGCAGATCGATCAGGGAGTCCGTCAGAGGCCTCTGCTTCTCGCTGATCTGTCGGAAGATAGTCTGCCTAATCATCTGAGGGTCATGATCGATCACCGAGACCAGCACATCCGTTGCACCGACACGGACTGCCACGTCATTGTGGGCCAAGGCGTAGTTGATTACTGCAAGTAGGCCGTGGTTCAGGAAGTTATTATATAGTGAGTTGCGTGCAGGGGGCTGGAAGTTCTTCGCGATCGCGCAGCACTGCTGGATGAACAGGACCGCATCCTTCTTCCGCTTCTCGTCTTTCTCCTCCGGTCCGAAAATGGCGAATAGGTCATTGAGGAATGCGGGATTTCCTTGGATATGCTGGATTATGTCGACTTGATAGTAGAAGATTAATGAGTTAAGGATGGAAAACGTTGGATCATCCAAAACCCTAGCTAGAGCCACATCCTTCAGATATTGTAGTCGATATGTGTGATGGATCTTCCTCCGGACCTGGTCATCGTCGATGCGAACAACCTCCTTGTATCGCGATTCGTCGCCCAACCATTGTCGGTGATTCGCCTTGTGACTCGGGAAGTCGGGATCGTATTCTAAAGCCCCCATCACTCCCAAAAACACCTCATCCGTCATGGCATACTCGATGATATCGTTGTCGTTGAGAAGGATCAGCATCTTCACAATGTTGCACAGACGATGCAGCTCCCCGAGACGATGTGCGGCCTCGGCCTCCTCGATCAGCGGCACGAGCTTCGGGATGTATTCTTCGTTGATGACAAACTTTGCCAGGGCATCGCGTCCCGCCTGTGTGTTATTCAACTGGCGCATTTCCAATTCAACCTCCTTCAAATTGTTGATGTCTGGAACGGGCAAGTTCACGGGCGCAGCCTCGGGCGCCATGTCTTCGGATAACGCGTCGTCCGGCCCGCTGACCACCATCTGCTGCTGCACAATATTGATGAACTTCCAAATCGCCGTGCACCCATCCGACTCCTGGAAACTCAACGCCATATCGACCCCATCCACCGGTTCCGTCCATATTATCAGCGTCTCCTGCTGTTTCGCAAACCCGCCTTGCCGCGAAATCTTCGTCTCGAGAAGCAGCCTCTCTGGCCCTTCCTCGGCCTCGACAATTATACGCGGTTCGCCATCCGCATGATCCCATGTGCTCTACACGCGGCGCAAACAAGGTCAGTAAAATATGCAGAAAAAACGCAAACGCGCGCGCACGCCACCACCAAACAAGCGGCAGCGACGCGCACGTGTCGCCGAGGGGGTAGAATCAACTCACCGACGCGATCGCGAAGCCCGTACCGCGGTCAAACCAGTCATTGTTGCGCAACTCGTACACTTTGACCCTTTTCCTCCCACTCGGCGGATTAGGCACCGCTTGTGCCATGATCAGAGGTTGTGGTTCGCCCTCTGCGGAGTCTGGAAGGTAGCTAAGGATGCTGGATGAGAGATCGAGGTGTTGCTGGAGAGAGAGCTGATCGGACGAAAGCACCGTTAATGACGCCACTGTGATGCCTCGGCGATCCGCAGGACTGTGCCAGGAAGATTCGTTGGGCTTCGGGCTGTCGCGGGGGGTCGTTGGGGCGTGGCGAGTTAGGCAAGGTACGAGGTGCGATCGAAGTGAGACATGCGCCGCGATCGCGAGTATGGCGATGATTATATGGGACTGTTTCGATAGGGGTAGATTAGTATCGGATGTTGTTGTCGCGGCTAGGAGGAGGTGGTTTTAGTTTGGGGGTTGTGGTTTGTGGCGAAGGCGGCGTTCGCATGGCGTGTTTGCAAGGAGCGAGCGAGGCGGTCCGAAAGTTGCCGCTAACGCTTTCGCCTAGACTAACTAGACTAACTAAACTAAAATAAGGTTGGAAGCGCGCTTATGGATTTCGTTGGTTATCACCTAATATTCCAGGTACATACACATATAACAACTGATAAGGGGACTGACTCGAATAAACGCGCGGGGAAGGGTATATTCTTGATTTATTATATATATTTATATATATCTCAGCGGGACATCTCGTCGAAAATACCACTATATAAACGATACGGGGATAAATCGGCACTGGGCGTCTATTCTGGCTACGTGGAGCAGGCGTGTGGCCCCTCTGTGATTCTGTGATGGTTGCCACTGCGAAAAGTTCTGCAAGCCACCACCAAGAGCCATTCAGCCGGCAGCAGGGGTCTATAGTCTGCATGTCTGCATATCCAACCAGTACTGGTGACCTTCCCATGTTCTACGACACGCTGCATATCTCGGTACTCGGTACTCAGCATTCATGATCATCCTTCGGGTCTATCCCATACATTGGACTACGCGGCACTCCCGTCGCCGCCCCGCATTTAGAATCTGTCAAAGTTCTCCAGGCAATTCCTCATAGTTCATACTGCCAGCTAAAGTACGCATGTGAGCGATGGGGGTAGTGGCGTGGTGATGGCGGCGACCGATGTAGGACTATAAGCCTAAACAGCCTTCTGTGAAGACAGCCACCCCCAGATCAGCGTCCTCGCACGCGATACTTATTATTATCCTCTTTCCTACTCGAATCATTCCCCCCCTCTGGCCTAAGAGTGATCTAGCTCCAGCCTCAGTAACTCCACAATCCCATTGTGCCCAAGCTCTTCCGCCAACGACAACGCCGTTTGGCCGAGGTCGTTCTTTACCGTAGGGTCAATGTCTTCCCTCTCTAAAAGTAGCTTCACAATAGATTCTTCTCCCCTCTGTGCTGCCCATAACAGCGGCGTTTGGCCCATCTCTCCTTTTGAGTTTGGGTCGACGTCGCGCCGTCCTAGGAGCAGTTTGACAATCCCTCCATATCCTTTCTCTGCCGCCCGCAAGAGCGGAGTCAGGCCCTGATTGTCTCTCAAGTTAGCATCGACATCTTGTCGTCCTAAAAGCAGCCTCAAAACGGGTTCGTTTCCCCAATCCGCTGCTAACATAAGCGGCGTAATGCCGAACCTGTCTTTCATGTCGACTTTAGCTACAATCCCCTTATTCTCTAAAAGCAGTTTCACAACAGCTTCATCTTGTCCTGGTGCTGCAAGCGATAGTGCGGTTCGGTTATGTATGTCTACCGAATCGGCCCCAGCTTTAATGTCCTCGTTTCCAAGGAGCAGTTTCACAACAGCTTCGTTTCCTAGCTGTGCCGCCCAAAGTAGCGCCGTGTTACCTTGCGTGTCCACCGTGTTGAAGTCGATGTCCTTTCGCTCTAGGAACATCTTCGTAGTCGATTCGCTCCCTGATTGTGCTGCGTACGAGAACGGAGTCCTACCAGCATCATCTTGAATGTCAGCACCAACGTCTTGCCGCTCCAAAAGCAGCCCTACTATCGCGCTGTGCCCTGCCTCTGCCGCAAACGACAGCGGTGTTCGACCACTACTGTCCTTGAAGTCGGCGTCAACTGCATCTAGCTCCATAAGAAACTTCGCGACTTCTTCATTCCCTCTCACCGCAGCATGTACCAACGGCGTGTAGCCAAGAAAATCCTCCGAGTCGACTTCAACGTCATTCCGCTCTACCAGGAACTTCACAACTGCCGTTTGCCCTTGTTTTGCTGCCCATGCAAGCGGCGTCTGGCCGTAATTGTCCTTCGAGTCGGCTTTAACATCGTCCCGCCCCGCCAGTAACTTTACAGTTTCCATTTGCCCGTATTTTGCTGCCCATGAAAGCGACGTCTGACCAAATCCATCCCTCGACTGGGCCGACATGGTACTGGCCCCGTCTGACCCCGATAAAAGCCCGGCTAGCAAATACTGCAATCCAAACATCGCCGTTAGATGTACTCCCGTTCCATATAACGATGGCGTTTGCAAGTGGCGCAAAAATCTAAACTTAGGCGCCAATATGATCTGCACGGAAAAGGAAACCAATTTCTCGTTCCGCAGGAAGGTAAACGCTTGCTCAAACAGGTGCTCTTGCACCGTTTGTGCGTGGTGGCCCCAGTGTTTAGATGCATACTCCAGAAATTTGTAGTGTGCAATTCTTGCATCGAAGTCTGCAGGCGTTTCACAGAAGCCGCTCTTAAACGGGTTAAGGGAAAGGTAGGTAAGGCATGTAGTAGTAATTTCCTGTTGAGCAGTCGGGCTCCAAGACTCTCTGATCAGTACGAGGTATTCCTGCGTGGTGTAATGGACGAGGCGGATTATATTGCTCTCTTCGTCGACTGTGACGAGACCGGCGCAGACAGAAACAATGTCGTCGACGTCTAGAACGTTGTCTTCGTCGAAGTCAGTGTCGTCAGGGTTGACTGCCAGAGCATGGCATAGCTCTTCCGTTGTCAGGGGCCGCTCCGCGTATGTGATCCACGAAAGAACCGACTTCGCAAGTTTGCTGTCATCGGTCAATTGGGTTTCTATCCTCTTTATCGCGTCATCATAGGCACTTTTTAGGGCTTCGGAGCCTCTAGGAAGCATCTTTAGCATAGACTGGATCGCGGCTTTCGTCCGCTTATCAAGAAGTGAATCTACATGAAGGCGAGCAAGCAGGAACCTAAACCATTCATGAGCCGGTAATACTTTGAAATCGGACGGAAATTACTAACATGCCATCCACTGCTTCAACAATTTTGTCTTCAACTTCTCCTTGCAGCTTATTATCACGTTGCACGCATTTAGGCAGCCGATAAATCTGTCCCCTAACGAACTGCTTCACATCCGCAGGACTTGCTCGAATCTCTAGCGTCGTCGAAGACGTAAATTGGCTCACTATGTCAGGATTGGCGCGTGAGGTGACCATCAGATGTAGATCAAATTCATCTTGCAGGTCGCGGAGCTTGGCTAAGAACTGACTGCGAGTTCCATCTCTATCGGAGCACTCGTCGAGAGCATCAACGATAATATACACCGTGCAGAAACTCATCATCGAAGTTTTCAGCGCGGCAAATATCTCATCGAGCGACGGTCTTGTTCCTTGGGAAGAATGACGCTGATAAAGTATAATCGCAGCCTTTGCGGCAGACGGTTTTGCTTGCACGAGCTGCTTGAGAATGGCTGATAGTAGGCTAGTTATGTTCTGCCCCGACTGGGTCTTATAGTCGAAGAATATCTGTGCAACTCCGTAGAGGGTGCCACGGCCCATATCTGGCAACCTATGAAGGCGGTCAACAGCAATTGCTGATATCATGGTTTTTCCAGCTCCAGGGATTCCAGGGCAGAACAAAGTATGGCTTGGTCCGCCGAGCCAGCTATTGAATTCGGGGGAGTCAAGAAACCATTGTCCTGTTCCCGGCTGCCTCTTGGATATAATATCAGACTGCTGATAGGAGTATTTTTCCGATGATATCCATTCCACGAGCACTTGGTTCTTCTGTCTCTCTTGCTCTCGCTGAACCGCATCAACACTATCTTGTATTACGGGTAAATGAGACTTGACAACGCCCATGTCAAGTTTTAACCCTTCACCATCTTCATGAATTTCGTCTAAACGGTCGTTAATCGCTTTGGATAGTTCGCTGGGAGCGTAAGTTATCATGTAAACTCCATTAATCTCCCATATAACTCACAGGTGGTCCATCTGGAGGGCAATCTGAATCAGGCTCTTTAACCGTTCAATTCTCAATAGTATACTCGCAACCTCCTCCTTGCTAAACTTCCACCAAAGCGCATTGCTTATCTTCACCACCCCCTTCCCAGTCACAATCTTAAGCTGGAGCGTCTCCAGCGCAATCCTGTACTGATCCAAAGGTCCGCCCGGCACACCGAGCAATGCGACTTCTTTGTACCATGCTTTGCTTGACTTTTTACATTCTTCATCCTCTATCTGATATCTCAAATTGAGGAGAAGGCTGGAGAGGCTCGAAGCCTCCATCGCGAAGCGCGCACGGTCTTTTGGGGCGTCCTTGATATCGCTGGCATACTTGACTAGTGTAGCCGTGAACTCCACGATAGCAATAATGCCCGCTGTGATGCTGAGGGGATCCATGAGAAGGGATCTTCATATACAGCAAAAGTGCGGAATAAGAAATGGAAAAATGGAGGCCCAGGATGAATAAACTGGAAGCTACAAAACCCAATATTGACATGCCAACCTTTTGAGGCTGAGCGAACCCTACACCCGTCACTTACTGTGCTGCATATGCATATGCCAAGTCTGCCAAACTCTCCTTTTAGAGACACCTTGGAAATATAATTTCTCAAGCCCGTCAATATTCCCATGCTACCGGAGCTTAAAATCATGATTGATAGCCACCATGCAGATATAGTATAATGTTCGTGAATGTAAGGGTCCAAATTCCATACCTCTTCACCAAACGGCCGCCAAGACAAGGCTACCATTCCGCCCCGTCCCACCCACCCCAGCGAATCACGCCCAGCAACCCACCCCAGCTCTAATTGACACGTTCCAGCGCGCGACGATCCCCCAGCACCGCGGCCTAACCCCCATCTCCCTCCACCTCACCACCCTCTCTCTTCCCAATCTCCCACGAATGGAGAAGCTTCGCGCGCCGCCTTCCCACCATTTGCCCCCGACTCGGCAGTCCGCAGGTGTTGAGTGAGAGCGCAATTGGCCGCTGAACAAGGCGTTGCGAAGGGTCTCATAAGCAGCTATGGCAGCCGCCGTGTTGATGGATGGAGCGCTGCAGATGGCCGCTGATGCGTGGGAGATTGTGAGACATGCTCCCGCCTGGATCTTGCTTCTCTCCGTCATATCGATATTATTCTTGGGCTTCACAATCGTATGTCACCCTCCAATCGCGCTGGTTGCGACGATATCCCCTCCTCCCCCAATCCCCCCTTGCGCCAACCCCAACTAACAAGCCACAGCTCTACCTAACCCTCCACCTCATTGCCCCTCTCCCGCGCCACCCCCACCCCTCGGAGAAAACATACATCACCACCTCCCCCTCCGGCGGCGTCACATCCCCCCAGCCCCTCGCGTGCTGGCACGACGACTGGCTAGCCCACCGAGCCTCCAGCGCCGCTGGCGCAACGAACAAGGACACAGGACACATTGAACCAGCTACTCTGGCCATGAGCGTCGTTATCCCCGCCTACAATGAAGAAGAGCGGCTGGAAGTTATGCTCGAGGAAGCAGTTGCATATCTAGACGCCGAATACGGCCGCGTCACCCCCTCCTCCACCACCTCGAAATCAGCCTCCAAATCCAAATCCTCGAAATCGAAATCCCCCTCCCCACCAGCCCACCCAACAGGCTATGAAATCCTCCTCGTTAACGACGGCTCCTCGGACTCCACCGTCCAAACCGCCCTCCGCTTCTCCCACGCCCACGCCCTGCACGATACCCTCCGCATCGTCTCTCTAACACGCAACCGCGGGAAAGGCGGTGCCGTGACCCATGGTCTGCGACACGTGCGGGGTACGCATGCTGTTTTTGCAGATGCGGACGGCGCGTCGAGGTTTAGAGATCTCGGTGCCCTCGTCGCTGGCGCTGAGCTTGTCAAAGACAGTGGGAGCCGCGCAGTCGCTGTAGGCAGCCGGGCACACTTGGTGGGGAGCGAAGCAGTTGTCAAGGTACGCCCTCCGTTCCCCTTCCCCTCCCCATTACGCACCCCCAAGACAGAACAACAGCTAACACGAAGCTACAGAGATCATTCATCCGCAACGCCCTAATGCACTCCTTCCACCTCCTCCTCCGCCTCCTCACCCCCCCGGCCACCTCCCGCATCCGCGACACCCAATGCGGATTCAAGCTCTTCACGCGCGCCGCACTACCACACATCGTGCCGTACATGCACGCCGAAGGTTGGATCTTCGATGTCGAGATGCTGATGCTTGCTGAGAGTGCGCCGTTTTCCATCCCTGGACCTGGGGCGGGGAAGGGAGGCGGACAGGGAGGCAAGATTGGGGGTGCGGTGAGGGGGGTTAGAGTCGCGGAGGTGCCGATTGCGTGGCAGGAGGTTGGGGGGAGTAAGTTGAATGTGTTGTGGGATAGTATAGGGATGGCGTGGGGTTTGGCGGTGTTGAGGGCTAGTTGGGCTGTTGGGGTTTATAGGCGGCGGTAGCTGCTTGTCGTCCTTGCCTATCTGTATCGAATAGTGAGTCGGTGGTAGATGTACATATAAATATAGAGCAGGTCAAATTTCACATGATTAAAGAGCGAGGCGTCTGTCAGTGGCATATCAAACTACAGCAAATTCACGCATGAGCAAAGGAAGAAGACAAGTTTCGTGGTCAATAGATGTCATAATTAATTATTACCAGCCTCCCACGGCTCAGCTCTTCAAGGCGATGCTGAAATGCCTATCCTCCTAAACGCCCGCCAAACTCCATGCCTGTACTTCCGTACTTCGTTTTATCAACAAGCCCCTCCCACCGCTCCGAATCGAATATAATAAATAGCTAAACCGTCATCATTACCGCCCGCCCATGCAATTTTATTGTTCGTCTCTACCCAACCTAAACGCCAGGCTCACCACTTCAACTCCGAAAAGATGTATGGGAAAATCAGCGCTATCGCCTTCCACAGCACCGCACCGCTCTTGTACATCCCCACCGGCGCCCTCCACAGCCCCATCAAGCTCCCAACACTATCACACATGAGCAGCCACATCGTCAGCAGCGCCACCGAGAAGAAGTGGTAGAACAGCAAAAACGGCCTTGGCAGAATACACGCCAGCATCCCCGCGGGCTCATCACAGCACGCCCCGCCAAACAGGAAGTACTCGAAGCACCCCCTCTGCAGGGCCTTCAACTCCGGGCCGCTGGCTGCGAAGAGCGCGTACAGTGCTTGTGCGAGGATGTTGACGATGGAGGTGAGCTGCTTGCGGCGCCAGTGGAAGGTGCGCATAGCGGCGCCGATGGCAGGGGTGGAGGAGAGGTCGGCGATGCGGGATGGGTGGAGGAGCTCGGAGAGAATGACCACGTCGGTGAGGGCGACTGACATGCCGCCTCCCGTGAGGGGGTGGCGCATGTTCATTGCGTCGCCTAGGATGGCGATGCCGGGAGTTGTTTGTGAGGTGGGCGGGAGCCAGGAGTTGGGCATGCTGCGGAGCTTGCCGGCGTCGAGGGCTTTGATGAAAGTGGGTTTGATGAGCTCGGGGAGGGTGGGCACGACGACGTTGCGGATGTGGGCTTTGACGCCGCCGAGGGAGGCTTTGGCGGTGTCGAGGTTGTCGGGGACGTCGATGAGGGCGCGGGTCTCGTGGGTGCCGATTTGGTAGACGAGGACGGGGGCGTTGTCGGAGAGGATGATGTGGCCGTGGTTCGGGGTGGGGACGGGGCAGTCGATGAGCTCGAGGGCGTAGAATTTGGACTTGACAACGGGGGTTTTGGCAATATATTGCTTGCGGAAGGTAGAGGCGTAGCCGTCAGCGACGACGGTGAGCCCGCCGAAGAAGTAGTCGGGCTTCTTCTCGCCACTCATGGGGTCTGTGGTCTCCGTCTTCACGCCGAGGACTTGCTCGTTGTTGTCTGTGCTGACGGTGCTCTTGACCGTCGTCTCAAAGATTGTAATGTTTGGCTCCCTCGCACACGCCTCTCTCAGCTTCCTAATGAAGCGGCCGTGGTGAAAGCACCAGCCCACCGGCCTCGACTCGTCCATTGTCCTCGACTTCTCGTTCGTCTCGTATGGGTATGGGATGACGACCTCCTTGCCGTAGTAGATGACATTGTAGCCATTGACAACCACGGCATCGATGCCCTCGAGGCAATCCGACAGGCCCAACTTGTGTAGTGCAGAAACGCCGCCCGGTTGGAGCAGCTCGCCGACTATCCGGTCAGGCTCCTTCATGGACTTCTCGAGGAGGATAACGCTGCGTCCCTGCCGGGCAAATGTGACTGCGGCGGCGCAGCCAAAGACACCGGCGCCGACAATGACCACATCGGCTTCGTGATGCATTCGTCTTCGTTGTTCGAGAGATTGTTGTGTGGTAGGGGTCGCCGTCATAGACGGGTACTCAATTGGGGCAGAAAGGAGGGAGGTAAAGGGCCGCGAGACAGCAGAGGCGATCTTGGCTGGTATGTTGACCTTTGCGGTTGTGGGCGGGCTGTTGAAGCTACGCAGCTGAACGAGGGTATTCATGATAAGAGAGGTTTTGTTGAATTGAAGATTATGGGAGAGAAGGGGAGCGGGTTTTAGGCGATATGGGGGGGGGATATGGGGGGGTTTTGGGTGGTACGGGTTCAATGGGTTCAATTTGGTAGGGACAATTAAAATTGTTTAGGCGAATGGAGAATATAAGTACTTTTTGGGTGCAACGACAGGGAAAGAGTACATGCATACATACATAAAATGCGCATACCATACAAAACTCAACGGACCAGCCACGGCACCACGGTATCTACGGTTATCACTTTCTCCCCCGTACTAGACTATAGAGGAACAGTGTAGTAGATTATCTTCCCCCCATACAAAGAAGAACTATAGTATTACCGTAGTATTACCACTTTTTACCACTTTCATCACAGTAGATTATCTTTCCCTCGTGCTACTGGATTAATCCGATTCAATCCTAGATTATCCTAGACCACTAAGACCACTACAAACCTTGGCTGGGCAAGGAAACATAGCCTCACACTAACACAATATTACCCAGTCAGGGGCACGCATTGCACCGTGACATATGGCTAGATTCGCCACTAACTCCCCACTACTGTCCACTACTGTACGGAGTACATATTTTGTACATGGATTAAGAGAGATTTTGCCCTGGTAATAGAAGTACCCCTATTATAAGGAAATGAAGTGGATTGAATGCGGGTGGAGAGGGATGGGGGATGGGATGTTTAATAGCCGGTGTGATGGGAAAGAACAAAAAGACTCTAGCAAAGAGAGCTCTATATAAGATTATCCATTTTAAAGCTCTAAAGATTTATTAACAGCTTAATATAATTTACAGTATGTACCTAAAAGTGTGTGTACGGAGTGGGAAATTTACACCACAGGATCCAGTTACACTATATACACAAAAAATCTAAAACACCACCCGAGTACTCCAATTCCTCCCCCAGCAGATCTCCCCCAACCTCAACCACCCACCAGTAACGATCTACGAGCACTTGGACACTACCTTCCTTGATAGCACCCCTCCCCCGCCCCCAGAAGTCACTCTCCTCACCGCATCCCCTCGCGGGTGATGCCTCGGTTCTGCCTCGAAATAATCGTACGTTGGCTTGGGGAAGACCGGGTTCTCAGACAGAGGTAGTCCCAATGGGCTCTCATGCCTCTTCTGTCCAGAACTGCCACCCAGGTCAAGAGGCGTGCGCTCAAGCGGCATCACCGGAACCGCCTTCCACATGGCAGGTGGCGGTGAAGATCGTACGGCACGTGACCCCTCGTCACCTGCTTCTCGCTGCAGCTCAACTGCATTCACACTGCCCCCAACGTGTGTCGAGGCAGAGACGCTCGAGCTGGACACATTGTCGCCGGCAGGAGCACCCGCCTTCGAGTCCATAACCGCGGCACTCATAATATCCAACAACTTCCCTCCCACCTTCCTACACTCCACCCCATGCCTCGCCCTCATCTCCCTCACACAATCCAGCGACCCATCCAGCAACTCACGGAACCTCCTCGACGGACCACCACCGTCGCCGCGGGACCTCCTCGGGGTCTCCTTCTGTGTATTCGCAATCCCCAGCTTCAGCACAAGCATGAACCGGCGACTCGGCACAATCCCATTCTGCTCCAGCGTATCCATAACCCACTCCACGCCCTCCCCATTCTCGAGAGCAATATGCACGCGAAGCAGGACAGTAAGGCTCGAGAGGTCCGTCGTGGCGCGCGTGATCCCGTTGCGCGCGGCGTAGTACTCCCACAGCGCCAGAGCGTCGCGGTTTAATCCGCGCTGGGAGAAGACGCTAGCGACCTTGGTGGCGACGCTCATGGGCATGGTGAGTCCGTGGTCTGCGAAGAGGAGCGTGTTCTTCTTGAGCACGTAGTGCAGGTCCATGTAGTCTAGTGTGTGGTCCTCGAGCTGGTGCATCAGCAGCCGCGCCATGCCGCCGCTGATGTCGATACCGCGTTCCTTGGCGGTGCTGACGAGGGGGATGAGGGGCGCGATGGAGTTGTCAGAGCTGGTTTCGATGGCGGCTTGCATGGCGAGTGCGAACATGGCGGGAGGTATGTGAATGTTCTCCCGCTTTAGGGCCGACTGGTAGATGCGGAGTGTCTTGCCGGGGGAGCCCTTGGCCATGGCTTCGCGCATGGATGGGAAGAAATCCAGCCCGCCGTCTTCTTGTCCTTGGCGGAGATGGTCGATTTGGTTAGAGAACCGCATGAATGCGAATCGGTCGCCCTTGGTTTCCCGGATTGCAGCTTCGCGCAGAATACGGGCGGTGCACTGGTCGAGAAGATCCTCATCGGTCGCTTTCATCTTATGGCAGAGATGCAGCAGATCAGTGAATGGTATGGTCCACTCATCGCGATAATGGCTGAGCATTGCGTTGAACGACACTGCGTCTGGTAGGAGGCCAAACGGACGCATAGCTTCCAGCCATCGAGGTATGGAGTCCATATCTTTTCCATCTGCGTATTTCCCAACCATAATATTCGACACGTAGATGTTTGGCACAAGTCCATACTCATCCATGACCTTACGGACGAACTGTTCCGATTCGGCAACGCTGTGGGATTTTGTGTAGAGTTTAAATATCGGTGCGAAGACTTGTGCGTGCTGCTCATTCGCTCTTGGGTCAACCAAGAGTGGTTTCATGACTTCGAAACTGCTTTCGACACCCTCCCAATCCTCCTTCATTGCCTTTGACAGAGCCAGATGCCCACATGTTCGCAGGCTTGCTGCGCCGTTATTCGCTGACGTATGATGGTCGAGATATGCATGTGCTTGGTCATCATTCCCATCCTCAACGCAAAACTGAATAATTGCACTGTACAGTGCTTGTGGTAGGTCAATACAATCCATCAAGGCCTCAAGCCTGTCAAAAAGCGCCCGTGTGCTCGCAAGATCGCGGGTACTCCTCCAATGCTGTCCCAGCACTTTCATAGGCCATTCTGCTCTTATTTTGAACCCACCAGATCTGGCCATCTCGGCACCGGTACGGACAACATCCTCAGCCTGCCCAAGTGCGTTTTTGCGAAGGCAAGAGTCGAGAACTGCCCCGACAACTTCGTCCAGTTCGGATTTCGAGGGTTCGGTGAGGACGAAAAAGCGTCGGAAGTAGTGTAGAACAGATTTGTGGTGGCCCATGCCGTGGTTCGCAAGTATGAGGTAATCGACGCAAGATGGGGCCTCATCACTGGGGATAGCAGACATCCGCCAATAGATTGCATCCGTTAATTCGTAAAATTGTTCTTTCATAGCTTTGGCACAGAGTAGTACGCCGAGATGTCGCATTTGAGGATGGGCGTTCTCGAGTCGCTTCGCAGAAAAATCCGTCATGTACATTGAGGTTGCCGAGTGCAACGCCTCAAGATAGCCCTGGTCATCTCCCTCCTTGCGTGTTTTGATTTCCAAGAGATGGGCTATTACCTCCGGAGTGTGAAGTTCGTAAAAAATGTTTTCTTCGATTGGGCCCAAGCTGAGGAGTTTCTGGATGACGGGAACGTACACCCCCATAGAGTTGTGTCTCTGGCAAGCATCGAAAAGTTGTCCGCACGCCGAAACAAGCCGTTTCGAAAGATGGGATTCGTGGCGCCCCGGTTCCTTGCCTATATACAGCCCGTTTTGAAAGGATTCGAAGAAAGCGTTGGCAGCCGTCTCAATTCCTCCCACCGAATCGTCGGTTTCAAGGGTTTCCATCATACTGGCAGCCAATTGACTCTGTCGGCTTTGACGCTGCCCAGTC
Organism: Pseudogymnoascus sp. VKM F-4516 (FW-969); assembly: GCA_000750815.1. Taxonomy (NCBI): domain Eukaryota; kingdom Fungi; phylum Ascomycota; class Leotiomycetes; order Thelebolales; family Thelebolaceae; genus Pseudogymnoascus; species Pseudogymnoascus sp. VKM F-4516 (FW-969). Next base: position 16,545 of record JPJZ01000193.1, read on the forward strand.
TTTCTGATAGCAATAGGAGCCGCATGGCTTTGTGTTCTCGCTCGCAAATTGGCATCGTTTGAAGCATCCCGCTTCTCCTTCGCAGCCGCGGGTTCCAAATCGACCCTCAGCTCTCGCTGTGATTGCGGGCGGACGAGTCTCTTCGATTTACTCGGCGCATCCTTCCCCCACGACGCAATCGACTTTGGCGCCGCATCACCATCCCCTGGGTATAATTGCGGATTCAATACATGGTCTTCGAAGTTGGCAACCGCAACCGCACCCGCCGCTCCGTGATAGCTCCTGGACGACTTGATCCGTCGGCCGTTCTCCTGCACCTCGCGCGCGGAATGGATACGGCGCCTGCGATCCTCAGCCAGCAGCCCGGTCGTGAAGGCGACAGTACACGATGTTCCGAGAGCGAGCTGGCGGAGAGCTCGCAGGGCGCCCGGGGAGGGAACTGGCACTCCAAGGGACATGTTATGACGAGGGCGAACGCTGCATGTGCCCCCACTGCATTATTATCTGCGGGAGCCGCGGGGTCGCTGTTAGAATGAATTTAGCCGTAGTAGGGTAGACGAGGGCGAATCTGTTGTTGCTCCGGGAGTAAATGTCAATGGGATGGAGCTTGGGATTGATTTTGGCTCGGTTCAAAATCCACATCATGTTCTGTCGTCCATCTCCGGTTTGAAGCTCGGGCCGGCAGTACTTTGTTCCTCGGCGGAACCTGGAACTTTCGGAAAACCATTGGTTGGATCGAGCAGCAAAGTGATAATAAATACATTATGGAAGAGCTTTTGACGGATACTTATAGACTTTAAAAGTATGGATATTCAAGGACAAGTCATGGTTATAGGTTGTGTTCTTTCCTTTTATTTACAAATATCCCCATCAAGCTACTGATTATTAAGTTTGAGATGGAAAATGAATAACTAATATACCGGATTTTAAATACGGTCGATATATAGTAACTAACTTCGACAACTTGAAGTAGCAGGATATAACATGAATATGGTGATTAACCTATAGTTCATATCCTATTAAATTTAAGAATGAGGTTGCTAAGTTATAGTGAATTACATCGCTTAGTATATCCGTGGTTGGCTGATTCTCAGATGGACTGGAACGGATGCTAAGGGACTACATATTTACGCCAGCTGCTGTTAATACATGTCACCTCATCAGCTACTATAAATTCTTATAATGACCACATAATGGCTGTCACGATTTTCAAATCTTTGCCACTGTGGCAGAAAGCTCTCGTGAGAGGGTTCTCCGTCGTGCCACACCATCTCAAACCCCGCACCACACAGCGTCTCAAACTCCTCCAGTCCATCTACGAGCCCTCCTTCCGGCACCTCAAGCTCGGATCCCCAGAGTATGAGGCCCTCGCAAACTCCGGAAAAGTCTGGGAAGACCACTTCAGGCCCCATGATCTGGAGCCGTGGCTTGAGACACAGAGAAAGCTAAAGAGCACGCTGGATTCCGTGGACAAATTCAAGATATTCTTCACCGGCCGCCCGGGATTACGCAGCTCAGTTACTCACTATTTGGAACCAGAGTGGGCTCACCAAAGCACAACTATTGAAGCAAGCCCACTGTCACCCGCGGACGCGTTTGTAATCGCTGAAGAGCTTGAGAGCCAGTTATTCTCACCCTACGATGGCTTTGAGACCATCAGCACTCAGGCCTTGTCAGACCTCGATCTTCCTCCTGCCAGAGATCTGGCCTCCCAGGACCCCTCTCAGGTCGCAGAGCTGAGAAATCATATTGTTGTCTCCCGCCACATCAGCAACTCTGCCCTCGCCAACCCCGGAACGCCAGGCATATCACTCAATGAAATCAAACTTCTCACTCGCGTACTACTGCAAGACACAGACTCTGAGCAAGCAGCCAAGTACTCCTGGGGCCCACGCGTGCCCCTCGGTGAATTTCGCGCCTTGCCCATCTCTGTCAGATCGAACCCACTCAGGATATTTCCTTATCACCAAGAAGTGCCCGCATGCATGAAGCGCCTTTTCGAGTGGCGTGACGAGACCCACGCTGCGGGTCAACTGCATCCCCTGATTTTCGCCACAAAGCTCTGCGTTTATTTCGCTTCCGTCCATCCGTTTGCTGATGGCAATGGAAGGGCGAGCCGCGTCTTGATGGCGGACTACTTGATTCGCCAGGGTTTTCTGCCGGTTGTTTTTGAGGATCTCGATCGGTTGGACTATCTCGGAATGATATCTGAAGCGCAGGATGGTGAACCGGAAGGACTCTGTACATATGTTGCGCAGACTGCCTTGGACATGATGTTCACGATCAGCTTACGATAGGACACCATCTCCTTTCTGCCGCTGCTGTTGGACGTTAAGGCGTTTGAGAGGTTTTGAGAGGCGTTTAAATATACCCACTTGAGGTGCAAAGAGCGTATTTCTGGCGAATAGTTTACAAAGCATGCATCAGCGATGGTTTACTGTCCTCTTTCAAGGGTCTCCATAGTTGTACTCGTGCCCCCTAAATATCAGGATGGGGACTACAGATTCTTACAGTAACTATGATATTGATATTTCAAAGAGAATTAAAATCGAAAATAATGCCAAAGAAATAAATCCCAACCTCTTAAATTACTACCACTAATTTTCATATACAATCCCCCCTTTAGACCTTTGGACAGCACAGATCAAGGTCATATATTATGTAAAAACAGAGTATAGGTCGTGGTGGATAAAGCAGCGTTGAAGTTGTTCCAGGGAAGGAAGGCGCTATTGTCTTGACTGAATGTGAGTAATATTACTCCCTCGCCCTTTCGCAACCCATCCAAAGTTAAACCCAACCTTTTCAAAGTTTCCAACCCCCATCCAAAATATCTTAAAACAATGGCCGAAAGAAGACTCATAAGCAGCGGCTTCGCATTCGAAGATACCATAGGGTACTCTCGAGCTGTAGTGACTGGATCATGGATCATAGTTTCCGGCACAACAGGGTAAGTTTTCACTTTGACTCACATATTACTGAAGCCTCAAAATCCCAACCACACCCACAGCTATGACCACGCCACTGGCAAAATATCCCCAGACATCGTCGAACAGACCGAGCAAATTTTCCGCACCATCGACAAGGCCCTGCGCGAGGCGGACGCAACCATGTCAGATGTCGTCCGCGTCAGGTATATCCTGCCGGATGCGAAGCAGTTCCCGCTGTGCTGGCCGGTGACGAGGAAGTGGCTGGGGGAGGTTAAGCCGGCGGCGACGATGATCCAGGCGGGTTTAATGGACGAGGAAATGAAGATTGAGATTGAGGTTACAGCCAGGCGTGGTGACTCAGCGCAGGATTAGAGGTTGCTTGGTTGGAATAGAGACCACGCCTCATTTCATGAGATTTGTACATTGTCAGTTCATCATGGGATTTCAACGTAGGCAGAAGTCGAAGTGAAGATCTTTTTATTCTCCTATAGTCTATATCCGCCATTAAGTGCGGTAAATTCCAAGCCTAACACCGCCCAATGCAAATACCATACAACACCCGCCATACAATTACAGATGCCAAGCACTATCTATACAAGATTCATTCCTCGTCTATTTACTCCTCCTCTTGCGGTGACCACACTTCAATCTGCTTGAGGATAGTTTGATACAAGAACAGCATACAGCCACTCTGCACGCTTGTCCACAAGAAGCGGGGACCCACGCCACGGAACCATCCAGCTAGCCCTTCAGTCTTGTAGATCAGCTTGAGGCCTGTCAGGACGGAAGAAGTGTCAAGGTTGATTGAACCTGGCCGAGGGGTATATGTCGATGGGGACGAAGTAGAGATCGATCGCTTCTGCTGATTTACTGTTGTCTGCGATCCAGTGGCCGCACTGGCCGGTACATGCTTGGTCACAGGCGTCGAGTGCTTAAGCGGCACAGCGGGCGAGTTGACCTGTGTCTGGATGCGTGTCTTCACGACATCGAGGGGACATGTGATGACACCGGCCAGTCCACCAGCTGCAGCTCCAGTTGCGAGTTCTAACGGCAAGCCGATATCTCTACTGCCTTTCCATTGGCGTGACCAGGTCTGGCACTGTTCGTAGAATGCGAACTGCAATGCCGAGAAGGGAAGATCTCTAAAGATGGTTGCCTTATAACCGTAATACAGAGCAGAGAACCCTTCTTGTCGAATTATTGTTCGAGCAGCGTCGGCTGTGCCGCGGTAATTATATCCAGACTGAAAAAAAGGGTTCTTGTAGCGACCCTGGAGCTGTAGCCGTGTCTTGAGGACTTCTGAAGGAACGTAAACGAAGGATGCTGCGAAATCGGCAATAAATCCTGCAAAAGAGTTAGCATAGATAAAAAAAAATACACGGGTGTTGGAGTGCTCACCTCCTGTCAGGTATGCTACTTGCGGCCTGACTCCTGCGTCTATCAAATAACGCTTGCTATACTCATATGTGCCAAAGAATATCAAGGTTCCTGGGAAAGAACCCAACAGTGCCGGGAGCACGCCACCATACAGCCCCCGGCGAACACCCTCCTGCTTTAAGATCGTCGAGTATGCCGATGCCATAGATGTGTATTTCGGCGGCATGTGCGGGTCGCCCTGCTGGCGTGTTTTCACGGTATCCAAAGAATGCATAAGCAAATCTCCCGTCGTCCCTCCAATCCCTCCAGCTATCATAGCCTACAAAGGTCAGCATGCGTTTTCATAACCCGTGGGAAGCGCATCTCCGGACGTACGTGAAGGTATGGCGGCCGTCCCTCCTCCGTGACATCTTTCTGTGCCATTGCGTCCGATTTTGCCGCATGCAGCCGCGATTGCCTATCTGCGAAGCCGAGCTCTTCATCTGACAGCCCATCATCTCCAATGTTTAACTTGCTTCGTTCTCTTTCCGCGGTTGGTGATCCCGAGAACAGGTTGGCTACGCGAGAGGCCAGGGACATGGCCCTTCCTCAGCTCGTGGAGGTGACGTCTTCAGATTTCTGGGATCGGCTTGACAGTGCGTGAGTAGCGACAATTGGCGGTTGGAGTCGAGGGGCAGTTGGTGGGCTTTGGGCTTATAATGCGCAAGTAGCTCTTGCGATGCGAATAATTCTTGGCCTTCAGTTGACCGTCATTTCACGCTAGTGCGGTACTGGTTCGTAAGGCGGTCAAAAATTTATCGGACGTGATTGGCCGCGGCCCAACCGTAGAGACCGGTTTTGCCGCAATATTTCAGAGGCAGGATAGCCAGGGAGAGATTCAAAATAAATAATTTGCGTCTTTGATAGAGGTATTATATTATATCTTTTGGAGATTTGATATCACGGCGCTGTACGGAATATTAAGCTGTATTTGCTAAACTTGCTAACTCAAATACGTTTTATGACACGCTATAGTACAGTCATACCCGGCGGTGCCGGTATTTATTATAATGCCGCCTTTCTAGAAGGTGCTATCCTACACTGGCACTGTTCCATCAACCTCGACCTGTCTGTAGCCACAGAAATATCTCTGGCAGATAATATTGATTGTCATATCCTCTGCTAGATGGCAACATATAACTCATCTGGCAATGTTTGCTCTTTCCTCCTTGTACAGGTAGACGGTTCGGGTTCACTCGGGGCAACTCGGACATAGCTTTGCCAGCAGGATTAAATGCGCCCTTCCGAGGTTCCTCGTACTCTACCATCCGAGGTGGTGATAGTAGAGTAGCGGCATGTTATGCCTTGTTCGTCGTCGACTTTCCGCGTAGATTCCCCATGATTTATCACCGCTTGGCCTTGATGACCTTCGTCTTGGGCTTCCACTCCCACCAATTTATAGGGCCAGCACTCCGCCACGGCCAGAGTGCATATGTAACTCGCCCCGTAACCAGATTCATAGAGATTGGCCCATAATAGTTGCTATCCAGGCTCGATTTTCCACCATGGCCGCCATCGCCCTCGACCCAGATATGCCCGCCTGGAACTGTAGCATGCTGATATGGATATGGCTTTCGAGTAAAAACAACATCGCCTTCAAGTCCAATCACGCGTTTGACGGCTTCAACTTCGGGGTGTAATGGGCTCCTAATAACATGTATTAGCTCTGGTATACAGGAAGCTGTAATGACTGGGCACAACAAACCAGAATGAAACAATCATGCCTCTCCTCAGGCCCTCTAAGGGCTTCCACTTATTCTTCCAGCAAGCATCTTGCTTCGTACTTCGGTCGACATCGGTGTTTAGATACGGGTACATTGAACCGCCCTGGATCCAGACGACGTCTCCTACATTCGAGTTCACCCATATTACAGCCGGTATCCATGTTACAAAACCGAACAGAAGATATGATGTGTGCTTAATGATTGGCCTATGCCGGCGAATGCGATTTAAAAAAGGTGACAGCCGCCCCAGAGCCATGTTTGCGACGACTTGCTGGGTGAGCTTTGCATTTCCGAGCGTGAGGCTGAAATATTGGAGGGCTCGTTTCAATATGGTCGGCTACATCGTAGCCTTGCATGACATAAGCCGCCACATTTTGGGGGTCTCATCCCATGTGCACTACGAACAAAATTTAATGATTTATAGGATTCTCAATTTAATGGTCATAATGTACTTCATTTAGATTCATGTGCGTACCGCTGCCATGTCTAAGCGCCTGCAATGCAGACCGGCCGAGATTCGCCAGCATGAGTTTCAGAAAACTTTTAACTCCCATTTCCCAAATCATCTTACCGTGCCCTCGATCGCGTTCTCGTCGCTCTCGCTCATGCTCTCGTCTCCGCTGACCTCCTCGTTCTCCCGGGCGCGCTTCTCCATAAGTGCTTGCAGCTCGGCATCGTCGTTCTCGGTGACGGCCTTCGGCTCCATCTTGACAGTGCAGCTTCCTCCGTTTGCCTCGATGTTCTTCTTAATGTCGATAATGGCGGCCTCCAGCGTTGCGATACCCAGGTGCTTCTCCAGACATGTGCTTGTAAGAACGTACAGAGGAGGAGAAACAAGCTTGACCTTAACTTGAGTGTCGGCGGTGTTGCGGGCCTCAGCGGTCCGTAAGGCGGTCTTGACTGCGTCAATACCCTCGTAACCAAAACATGTAACCTCGACATCGGCTCTGACTTTCGTTGGCTGGGGAGTCAGGCGCTTTCCGATATATGACTTAATCTCGTCTGCAACCGCATCGTTCGGGAATGAAACATCAGCCCACACGTCCGGGTTTCTAGTAATGTTAGCTTCTGTTCGTGCTGAATGTGATATTTAGAAGGCGTACGTGATAGAGAGCTTGAAGGCATCCACAGCGTGGCCGTATTTCTTGTTCAGCGGCCATCCGATACGCTCGTACAGGTCCTCGATAGGAGTCTTGGTCTTCTCTGCTACGTGGCGCATAATCGAGTGGACCATTTTGCTCTTGTTGTATCGCTCCTCGCACTTCACAATATCCTCAGGAGAAACTCGGCGCTTCGACAGATCGATATAGCCTGTGTAAGATCCGCAATCAGCTTCACATTCACCTCAGTGAGGGGTAAAAAGGTGCCACATACCCTTCTCCTTGTCCACTCTGAGAACAACGACAACCTCATTGCGTCCAACTCTGATGAGCTTTTGAATACTTCTGATACGTCTTCTGGACAACTCGGACAGTAGAATCATGCCATCGATGTTATCGTATTCCAGGAGCTTGACATAGGCACCCATCTCGGCGATCTTTTGGAAGACACAAATCAGCCCAAACTCATCGGACCAGTTTCAATATCACCCTTACCTGCTTGACATTCACCATGACGAAGCTGTCAATCTCCGGGAACTTCTCCTCATAGAATCGGCAGTTTGTTAACGACATATTCGCGGTTTTGCGCTGCGCGGCGCAGGTCGACAGAGGGTGTTGTTTTGTTCGTTTAACCGGTCCGTTTCAATTATCTGGTGAATATGGGTTATCGTAGTCGCTGTTGTTGTCCGCTGAGAGGTTGAATAGCCAGCAGAAGTGAGTCAGTTGGAAATATTCACGTCGACGATACAAATCGGTCCCGCATCGTCAATTTCGCATTTGGTGGCATGGTGCTCCACTTTTGGTTAGCCCCGCCACAGTTCGCTTATTTTTCAGTTGGGTAGCTTTAGCTCGGCTCTGAGGGAATTCCCTTCTTTTCTGAAGCTTGCTTGTGCTTTCCCTTCTAAATATTTCACACAAAGCTTCAAGTTACTGTATGAAACCAGTAGCTGAGGCAATGGAACCGTCTTAGCTTTGCTTTATAGGCTGACGCTGAGAAGGCTGTCAGTCTATCTACCCCCATTTTTTACAATTTTTAAATTCACCCGTTCAAGATGTCGACGTTGGAAGCTCTGTCGGCGTCCACTACGTCCTCAGGGATAGCTTCGAGTATCCCTGGGCTGGCTGCAACGGCGGGCTCAAAGCTATCTGCGGATATGTCTTCGCCGCCGCCATCCTCGTGGCTTGGGCTCTTGGTACGCCTCATCATATCCATTGTGAAGGTTATACCTGTCATCCTGTACTGGATAATCACGTTCACGACTTTGACGCTCCCATCATGGCTCTTTACCCTGTTCTCCACGAGCCTCACATTCACGTTGAATGCCACAACTGTGTAAGTTACAGAAGCTCGACATTATTCCAAGCCCCAACTAATCTGTTTCTTAGAATGTTCATAATGCTTGCGCTTGTCTCTACCCTGAGTTGGTTTGTGCGTTACAGATACCTGAATATGTACGCCCGGCTTCCTCCGGAGCCACAACGCAAAGAGCCCAAAGTAGATTTATTCCCTGATACACAGGAAGAGGGTGCCAAGTCGGGCTTATCAAGCTACCTTGACGAATTCTTAAGTGCGATTAAAGTATTTGGTTACTTGGAGCGTCCTGTATTTCATGAGTTGACACGCTCGATGCAAACCCGGAAGCTCATTGCCGGAGAGACTCTGAACTTGGAAGAAGAGAAGGGCTTCTGTTTGGTAGTGGATGGATTGGTTGAGATTTTCGTCAAATCTCCTACCAAAGATACTGCTGATAGCGATGCCTCTCATAATGGGACAGACGTATTCTATTCTGATAGCGATGAAGAACGCCACGAAGGTGGCGGGCACCCGGGCTACCAACTTTTGACCGAAGTTAAGAACGGAGCCCCAATGTCCTCGCTCTTCTCTATCCTCTCACTTTTCACGGAAGACATCAAGCTCCGCCATACAGAAGATGACGAATTAGATGCCAACCAGTCTACTGGACGCGGTGGCCACAATCGATCTGCCTCTGACGTGGATCACAACCGTGCGTCGCCACCTTCGATGGCTGGCAGCCCACCGCGGGATGGAGAACAATCATCACGAGTGGAGACCTTGAGGCGTGACTTTCAAGATTCTGTCCAGTCGGATCCCGCAGGCCTTCCAAACATTCCACCGATGTCCCTGGATCCGTCAGAGACCCCTCGACCGCAAAGGCCAAAGCCAAGGAGGGCGAAGTCAAACTCAGTCCACCCAGACATCATTGCAAGAGCTAGGGTCGACACTACAATTGCAATCATTCCTGCTAGTGCATTCCGTCGCCTGACGCGGGTTTATCCCAAGGCCACTTCTCACATTGTGCAAGTTATTTTGACGAGGCTCCAGCGAGTCACACTGGCCACAGGACACTCTTATCTTGGGCTGACCGCAGAAGTCCTTCGCACAGAACGACACATGAACAAGTACACAACATATGAGCTTCCAAACTTTCTCCGTGGCAGTGCGCTGGGTCGCCTTAAAGAGAAGTTTATTAGAGAAAGAGAGAGGATTGGGCCAGAAGATTCACGCAAAGGCATTGCCCTTCACAACGCTAGCGCAGGGCGGAGACGCCGGTCGAGCACAAGTCTCCGCAAAGAGGCTACCATACATGCTCTCGGCGCTAAAACGGTAGCCACTCCTCCAACCCAGGCTCCGAATATCGATGAAGTTGCAAGTCCTAGCCCTGGTGATCTTCTCACGAATATCCACATTTCAAGGACGGGCCGACGGAATTACCACGTCATGAGCCCCCGCGGTCCATTGGAGCATTCAACACCAAATGCGCAAGCACATGGTTCCACAGATATCTCAAGTCCTTTGACGGAGAAGACATTTAACCCCTTTGCATCTCCCATTGTTCAACCTCAGCTCCACCGCCAAGAGTCTATTGACGAAGACGGTATCTTTCGTGGCTCTATCCTCGAGTGTATCTTCAAAGCAATCGGTCTCACAACCACCCAGAGTGCATTACGCATGGCCGACTCTGTCGAAGCTTCTCCTTACTTGCACTCCATGGACCAGAGGAGGCAAAAGCCTTCCTTCAACAACGCTTTCGGCTTCATTGACCCATACGAAGGTTCAGGCGATGGCGACACAGAATCCGTTGCCTCTAGTAGCACCAGCAACTTTGTCCCAGTCAGCAGCCAAGGACTTGCTACAGAACTCAGAGATGAGGTGGAAATAGTGTACTTCCCGAAAGGTTCTGTTCTGGTTGAGCAAGGGGAGCGTAACCCTGGGCTTTACTATGTGATCGACGGCTTCCTGGATGTAGGAATTCCAAATGACGATCCTGCTGATTCCGAAGTTCTTGGACGAACAACGAAAAGTTCTAGTTTCACTTCGCAGAAGTCAAGCAAGTTCAGAGGCACCTCTCGAGGGTCAAAACCGAACTCCGGGGCAAAACGTCCAGACTCACGGAAGCGTAAGAGCTCGGGACGTACAACACTCTCACTCATTAAGCCAGGAGGAATCGCAGGATATATTGGCACAATATCTTCCTACCGGTCGTTCATTGATGTAACGGCGAAAACCGACGTATATGTGGGATTCTTGCCAAGATCCTCTTTGGAAAGAATTGTGGAGAAGTACCCTGTGGTGCTGCTCACAATGGCAAAGCGTCTCACGAGCTTGTTACCCAAACTCATCCTCCACATTGACTTTGCCCTGGAATGGGTACAAGTAAATGCTGGCCAAGTTATCTATCACCAAGGCGACGAAAGTGATGCAATTTATATTGTGCTTAATGGACGCCTTAGGGCTGTTCTCAACAATGAAGACGACGATTCTGAAATGAAAGTCGTCGGAGAGTATGGACAAGGAGAAAGCGTTGGCGAGCTAGAGGTGATGACCGAGACTTGTCGATCTGCTACCTTGCATGCAATTCGAGACACCGAGCTAGCAAAATTTCCGAAGACTCTTTTCAATAGTCTTGCTAAAGAACATGCCGGAATCACCATCAAAATTTCCAAGATCATTGCGTCAAGAATGAGAGCTTTGATAGAGGACCCGGTATTCCTCTCTGGGAACGAGAAGGCTACAGCGGCGACAAATGTCAAGGTTTCGTCCACTGGCAATCTGAGAACGGTGGCCATTGTACCCGTCACGGGAGGGGTCCCAGTGGTTGAATTTGGAAGTCGTTTGATGAACGCTCTTACCCAGATTGGAGCACCTAACGGCGTTACTTCTCTCAATCAAGCTGCCATACTTAATCACCTTGGCAGGCATGCATTCAGCCGCATGGGGAAGTTGAAGCTTTCCCAGTACTTGGCAGACCTTGAGGAGAAGTATGGGCTGGTGCTCTACATTGCAGGTATGTTCGATTTTATTTATTTATTTTGCCCGCATATCCCTTTTGTAGAATGATGAGGAACTTTTTAACCCAGAGGTCTCGATGAAGACTAAAACTTAACAACTCTAATTTTTTCCTGACTACAACAATATCTTTCACTATAATTATATAATTATACACAAGACAGCAGCTAACTGAGCCTGCCACAGATACCAATGTCAATTCGCCGTGGACACAAACGTGTATAAGTCAAGCGGATTGCATTTTGCTGGTCGGCATAGCGGACTGGTCTCCTGCAATCGGAGAATATGAGCGATTCATGTTAGGAATGAAAACAACAGCTAGGAAAGAGCTCGTTCTCCTACACGCGGATAAGTTTTTGATTTCTGGTCTTACCAGATCTTGGCTCCGTAACCGTGACTGGATCAATGGTGGTCATCACCACGTTCAAATGGCTTTCAGCACAGATACCGTCCCTGTCCACCCACAAACCCGACGCTTCGGTTCTGCGTTGAAGCACAGAGTTCAAATTATACAAGCTGAGATCCAAAAGTACACGTCACGCAAAGTGCGACAGACCCCTCTTTACTCTGCCGATACCCCATTCAAGGGCGACTTCCACAGAGTTGCACGCAGGCTGTGTGGCAAGTCAGTCGGCCTTGTGCTTGGAGGAGGTGGTGCTCGCGGGATTGCGCATGTCGGTATAATCAGAGCGCTCGAAGAAGCTGGGATACCTATTGATATTATCGGTGGAACGTCAATCGGCTCTTTTATCGGTGCCTTGTACGCCCGCGATGCAGACGTAGTACCGATGTATGGCCGTGCCAAAAAGTTTGCTGGCAGAATGGCAAGCATGTGGCGGTTCGCATTGGATTTGACATACCCTTCGGCATCTTATACGACCGGACATGAATTCAATCGTGGCATCTTCAAGACATTTGGGAACTCACAAATCGAAGACTTCTGGCTTGAGTTTTACTGTAATACTACAAATATCAGCAAGAGTCGATCCGAAATCCACACTAGCGGCTATGCATGGCGATACGTTCGAGCATCGATGTCCCTGGCCGGTCTACTCCCTCCACTTTGCGACGAGGGAAGCCTGCTTCTCGATGGTGGCTATGTGGACAACTTGACAGTTTCTCACATGAAATCTCTGGGCGCAGACGTTATCTTTGCTGTGGACGTCGGTGCGCTTGACGACGACACTCCCCAGAACTTTGGGGATTCGCTTTCTGGATTCTGGGCGATTGCGAACCGCTGGAATCCATTCTCGGCATATTCCAACCCACCCACGCTTTCGGAGATCCAGGCCCGTCTAGCGTATGTGTCGAGTGTTGACGCGCTGGAACGAGCCAAAACGACGCCCGGGTGCCTTTACATGCGCCCACCTATCGATGCCTATGGAACTTTGGAGTTCCAAAAGTTCGATGAGATCTACGAGCTGGGCTATAAGTTTGGCCAGGACTATCTGGCAGACATGCGAGAGAAGGGCATTCTGCCATTGATGGACGAGACCGAGGAAAAGAAAGCACTCCGACGGACTATGGCGCCTCGGAGGGCAAGTATATAGTTTATGTTTTATGTATTGTATATTTCGGACCCAGCGACTAGAATAGATGCTCCAGCAATCAATGATACCCATGACATTTACCATTATTTATCTAAATCTGCATAATTTGAATCTGGTGTTTTGGCTCGCAACGCTCTATCGGCCGCGTCCTTCCAAGAGTTGCTAAGAGTGGGTATGGTTATCGGTAACTGATAATACGTTGCAGGTCGCTGTGGGCGGAGCACGCCGGAAACCGTCGAATATGCGGGTCTCGGTCCCCTACCTCAATAGTGATAAACGGACGACCATGTAACATAAGAAGGAGGCTTCCAAACGAACCAAAGGAGTTTACACAATATATAGTTACCCGTTAGAGTGTATAGAAGTACGGTTGATATCTGTAACCGTTATATAGCCATTGTACGGTATTGAGCTGGATCTTGGGACATCTGCCGCTACACTACAAGGGTACTCCATACCCTGTATAACACGCCATCATGAGTGGGAAGGTAGTAGAAAAGACGGTCTACTTAGGCACATTTGCTCACAGCAAAAGTCTGAAGGAGCTGGAGATAGCCCACGATGCTGCCATTTTTGTGGACGAGAGCGGCAAGATCGTGGCAGTTGAGAGGGGCGTCGCGGACGAGGCCGCGGCCAAGAGCTTCTTCCCCAAGCTGAACTGGAGTGAGAGCCAGGAGAAGCCTATTCGGATCTTCAAGTCTAAGGAGGAACAGTTCTTCTTCCCAGGCTTCATAGGTAACATATCACCCCTCTATCTCCAACCTTCAGACCCCAGCTAACCAACCTGCAGATACCCACATCCACGCCTCCCAGTACCCAAATGCCGGCATCTTTGGCAAATCCACCCTCCTAGACTGGCTAAACACCTACACCTTCCCCATGGAAGCCTCTCTCTCCACCCTCCCCACCGCCCAACGCGTCTACGCCCGCGTCATCGCCCGCACTCTCTCCCACGGCACCACCACCGCCGCCTACTACGCCACCATCTCCGTCCCCGCCACCAACCTGCTCGCGGACCTCTGCCTCGCCGCCGGCCAGCGCGCCCTCGTCGGCCGCTGCTGCATGGACTCCCTCGCTCCAGACTACTACCGTGACGCGAGCGCCGAGCAGAGCATCGCTGACACACAGGCCACAATCGCGCATATCGCCTCCATCGACCCCAGCCACGCGCTCGTAAAGCCGATCATCACACCGCGCTTTGCGCCGTCGTGCTCGAGCGCCCTCCTGACGGGACTAGGGAAGCTGCAGAAGGAGACGGGGTTGCCGGTGCAGACGCACATCTCGGAGAATAAGCGCGAGATTGACTTGGTTGCCCAGCTGTTCCCGGAGTCGAAGAGCTACGCTGAGGTGTACGATACGCATGGCTTGCTGGGCCCGAAGACGGTGCTTGCGCATGCGGTGCATATTACGGATGAGGAGAGGGCGCTGATTAAGGAGCGGGGGGCGGGGATTAGCCATTGTCCGGTTAGTAATGCGGCGCTGGCGAGTGGAATGGCCGAGGTGAGGACGTGGTTGGATGATGGGATTAGTGTTGGCTTGGGAACGGATGTTAGTGGTGGCTACTCGCCGTCGGTGCTGGAGGCAGTGAGGCAGTCACTACTGTGTAGTCGGAACTTGGCGATGGGAGAGGCGGGGGACGAGGCGGAGAGGAGGAAGTTGAGCGTGGAGGAGGCGCTGTATTTGGGGACTGTAGGGGGAGCGAAGGTAGTAGGGATGGAGGGGAAGGTTGGTGCGTTTGAGGTGGGTATGGAGTGGGATGCACAGCTAGTGGGGATGGAGGGTGTTGGGCTAGAGGGAGGATTTGAGGGAGCTGATGGAGGGCCGGTGGATATCTTTGGATGGGAGAGCTGGGAGAACAAGCTGGCGAAATGGGTGTTTAATGGGGATGATAGGAACACTTTGGCTGTTTGGGTTCAAGGGCGACTGGTGCACCAGCGGAGATCCTGAAGGAGGTGCGTGGTGAGGGGTTGTGGATGAAAGGTCACCGAGATATGGCTGGTGGCTTGCTTGTAGCTTTCAATGTTCAATTATTAGATGGCCAACTATCAATATGTTGACTATCACCCCGAAACGCTTCTCGAATCACTAGCTGTCCTACAGCCATTTGAGAGGTTACGCTACACTCTCCCACTCCTGCTTAGTCGGCATCCAGTCCATATCGGTAATATCACCATCCCATCTATCCCACTCTTCATCCCAGGCCCATCTCCCTTCCAACCCCCACTGCCTCGCCAACATCTGCCTCAACTTATTCGTCTTCGTCCCGTTCTCGCCCCACACAACCTCCCTCTCACACCTCCCCCAATCGCTCTCCTTGTCATTATTATGTAGCACCCCCATCCATATATTAAACGCATTGCGGTTACAGGCGCCACCATCGAAATACCGCAGCCTCAACTTCCCCAGTTGCCCCTCATGCACCAGCCGCAGCAGCTCATTAAGCGTCTCCGTCGTTTTCTCGAGCTGCGGAGCCTTCAGGTCCCACATATTCCCAATAACCAGCTCCACTCGCTGCACGCGCAAGCTAATCTTGCCAAGGTGCTCGAGCAACTCCTTGGCGGTGACGTAGTCAGGTAAAATGAGCGTGTTCTTGCTCCAAAGCCGAGTGGATGTCTTGTCGTATAGTTGGCGATTGACGCGGGGGAGGTAATGGGGGAGCGGCGGGCTAGATAAGGAGAGAGGGGTGGCGCTTGTGAGAGCACAGGGGATGAGGTGCAGGGTCCTAGAAAAAGCGCTGCAACGGGTGGCAGAATAGCTACCTCCACGGGCATGGACGATGGCGCCAATGGACATCCAGGTGATGGGCAATGAAGGGATGAAGTCCTCCTCCTCGGCACTGTAGTAAACGGGAAGGACGCGACGGGTGGGAGAAATGAGACAGTAGTCCCATATGATTTCGCGGATTTCGGGCGGGAGAGTGAGTAGAGTGAGTGGCATTGTAGCGGCCATCGTCGAGGTGGTTAGGCAGGCTGCGTGGAATTAGCATTCGATGTGGAAGATTTATAACCACACAAACTGATACTCAACCTGTGTTTTGGCAATTTTACGATAGGACAAAGCTCATCCGTCGCTTGAAGCGCCGTCTCACTTACGTTCTCAGTGACAGTTGTGCGCGGTGACAGTTGCGCTTGATGACAGTTGACAGTTGCGTTTGATGACAGTTGTGCTCGATGAGATAGTGTGCTCGGTGATAGTTGTGCTTGAAGATAGTTATGCTCGGTGAGATAGTTATGCTTAATGACGGTTACTTAGAGAGGGTCTCAATAAGCTCGTTGTTGGTTCTTCGACAGGTTGTAATGTGGTTGCTAGAAAATGCCGCTTGACGTGTTGTATGCATTCTACGGGTCGCATGAGAAATATCCTCCATGCTGTCAAAAGTCTGTTCGGCTGTCATGGTCCGGATCGGTTTGTAGAACAGCAGTATTATGAGATATGTAATATGATAGATATATATATAAATGTTTTATTATCTCTGTTTTTATCTTTTATCTTTGACATTAGTTATGCGAATATTAAGGCCCTGCCCAAGTTCTAACAATATGCAAAGGCGTGGTGTGCGTCGATTGTGTTGTCGTACATTCTGGTAATGCCAAAGACAGGGTAACAAAGGTGCCGTGTGGCTTATGTGATACTCTGTTGTATCCCATGTAACCTGTATCCAACTCTATCGTCCAACAACCTCTTCATCAACTATCTCTTCAGCTAGTACATCCGTGTACTCATCACTCGCACTCGTTCGATGCGGCTCTTCCTCCTGAATATAAACTGCCCAGAGTTAGCCCTCATCCTCCCAAACCACCACGGGAACAAAACTTACTATGCGGCCTAACAAACCAACTCAACACCCCCATACTTCCAAACGTCACACTCAGCACCACAAACACAGCTTGCGGAAACTTGCCCACAGTAAGACTATACAACCCCCCAAACAGCGCCGGAAACACCACGCGCGCAAGCCCATTCAGCAAGCCCATCGCCCCGAGCAGCTGCCCAACCCGATCCGCACCAACATGCTTACTCAACGCACTCTGCAGCAGCGGCAGCGCGATCGCGCCTCCCGACCCCAGTATCCCGGAGGCGAAAAACACACCCCCGTGCCGCGCAGACGCGTAGCCAGCGTAGGCTAATACCTCGATGGCGATCGCGCAGCGGATGAGGACTAGGTCGAGTGTGTCGGCGCCAGGAGTGCGGGTGTCATCCTCTTCGATGGCGGCGTCAGGGTCGTTGGAGCGAGCGGCCTCGGCAGCACGGCGGCGCGCGCGCTTCTGGTAGCGCGTGCGGAAGATATAGGTGATTAGTGGGAGGACGGTGACGAGGACAACGACGCGGAAGGCGGAGGTGAGACCGACGAACATCTGGGTCTCGAAGTCGCCCCAGTCGAACTTGTAATTGGTGTAGTAGACTAGAATGGCGCCGGTGCCCATGGCGGCGCCGAAGAGGAGGGTGTTGATTGATGCGAGGAGGATGAGGTTCGTGCGGAGGTGGGGGGAGGTGCCCGGACCGGTGGGGAAGAGGATCTTGAGGGGGGCAAAGAGGTTGGCGGCGCGAGCGGCGCGAGAGGTGGGTGTTGCAGCTGCGGCGGAGAGTTCAAGTTCGTGGCGCGTTCGCGCAGCTATCTGGCGCTTGTGGGAGAGGGATTCGGGGAGGATGAAGAGGTGGTAGAGGAGGACGAAGAGGTGGCAGAAGAACGCTATCCAGAAGACACTCAGGATGCTTCCGGTAACCTTGGAGATGAATGCTGCGAGGAGAGGACCTAGGGCGATGCCGCCGAAGAGCGCGCCGCTGAAGTAGCCGAAAGCCACGCCGCGGTTGGCAGGCGTTGTGACGTCCGCGCCGTACGAATGCGTCAAGGCCATGGCGGCAGTGAAGGAGCCGCACAGCCCGTCCATCACGGAGCCAAAGAGGATCCATTGGTAGTGTACAGTATCCGGGTAGGTGGCGGCGAGGATGGTAACGAACTCGACGGAGAGGCCGCCGATAACTACAAAGGCAAGGAAGTACTTGCGTCCGTATCGGTCAGAGAGCGCGCCGATTTTAGGAGAGATGACGGCACTCAGGATGCCGGTGAGCAGGGACATGTAGAGCGTGAACTCGGTCGCCAGGGCCTGCACTTCGGGGATCCGGCACTGCGGGTTGTTGGCGAACATGATGACGGGCGTGTATGGCGCATCGGGGTGCAGAGTGGACTGCGCCGCGATGTAGCGCCGGCAGACCAGCGTGAGGACAAGGTTGAGTTTGGGGACGATTATTCCACCAAAGGCGAGGGCATAGATGGCATAGGCGGGAAGGAGCCACCAGATCTAAGGCGCGTTAGTGAGCGTCGCTGAGTGTATTAGGACGTATACTAACAGATGGCTTGCGATACCACGGCAGTCCCTCGAAATCAGTCTGCCAGTCATACGGAACTGAACCGGCTGCAGTGCTGCTATCCCCATTATCCGCCTTGGCCAGCAGAGGCGTATCTTCTCCGACTCGGTGGGAGGCATCTATATCGAGCGGGTCACGGCCGTTAGGCGCCGCAGCGCTGCCGCTCCCTTGACGCTGCATGGTGTTGTAGTTGAGTATTGAGCACCACGACGGGGCATTGGCGTTCCTGTCTGGCGTCTTTCTGCTTATATCCTCCTTCTCTCTTATCTCCGTTTGTATCTCCCGTCTCAGTGTTTCTCCTCCTAGCCAATCAATTCCAAAAATCCGGCTACGTCACTGGTGTCTCGAGCCGATTGCAGCTTATCAATCGCTCGTGTGTCTTTCCTGTCCTCGCCTTCGTCGTCCTTCCTTTGTATATCCCTTTAGCCGGCCTGTATTCATGGAGTCGTCGTCGTCGTAGCTCTGCGCTGGCATATCGAAGCAAGCTGACGTTATCTCGGGGCGCTATGGCATATATAAGAGGAAGGACGTTTGGCACTTGAGACGCGGCGCTATTGCCCAGGAACACGGCATTTGCGATGTGCGATTTTAGTGGACTGATTATACGATAAGCCTTGCTCTGGAACCACGTAAGCAACCACCAACCACGTTTTCAACTCCGGCTCCGAGGTTCCGATGGCATTTGGCATATTTGGGAGCGGGGAAATGTTGAAATCCGATGTTTGGTGGATAAATGATGGCAAATAAATAAATTATATAATTGGTATATAAGCGCATTTGACTGTGATATTCACATTACAAGCTTTCCTTTGCTCCTCAGTAACCTGCTCTTGGACGTACTGCAGCCAGCATGTATGTCTTAGATCAATCAAAATTCCCTATGGACGATCCGGCCAGTACCTGGCGGCCCGCAGCGATATGCGTTACCGTGCCACGTGGATGTACGACGTTTGGCATTTTTGTAGCCAAGAAACAAACATATTTATGGCTTTGGGTGTTGTCGATATGTAGATGCTCTTTTTGTGTTTTTGTGGCTATACGCAGCATAATCCGCAGGGTTTATGTTGGGCATCCGCATCAGGTGAGAGACTGAGTGGTGGCACAATATGGTTGGCAGCCATGCAGTACGTGTGTATAAACGATGTAGCATGTGTAAAGGTAGTAGGTAGTCATTTTATTTCTCAAATCTTCTAGTAACACGTTTTCCCCTTTTCCTAGCGATACCCTATATCTACAGCTGGCACTATCGCCATAAGTATCATAATATACATTCACATTCTTAGTTCCACCCTCACCCCTATCACCTTACGCCTCTATCGCCCCTCCTGGCCCGCTAGCAAAAAAGTCCTTACTCGCCTCACACTTCGCATTGGTACACCCAGGACACCTCAATGCCATCTGCTTCGAGCACTGTACTCCGCCCTCCAGATGCGCCTTTGCGATATCCGCCAGCGCTTGGATGAACACTGGGCTCCCGTTCAGCGACTCCACGCGGCGGATAGAGTCCTTGGCCCCGCTCTCGCCGATCACCTCCTCGTCCAACTCGAACAGCGTCTCGATGTGGTCCGAAGTGAAGGCAATCGGCACGAGCACGAGATTCTTCCTCCCGTTCGCCACGTAGTTCGTGACTGTGTCTGAGGTCTGCGCACCAAGCCATGGCTGCGGCCCGACCTGCGACTGCCAGACTAGCCTGTATGGGTGCGAAAAGTTGAGGCGCTCCATCACGGCGTAGACCGTGGCGGCGACTTCAGCAGGGTAGGGGTCACCTGTCATATCCTTGTCAGCGCGGGGTCATAGGGTTAGAGCTATAGCAGACTTACCTCTGTTTACAACCGTCATCGGCAGACTGTGCGCCGAGAACAGGATCGTGACATCCTTTCTATCAGCCTCCGAGTACTTCGCCAGCGTAGCCTCGATGTTCTGCGCAAATGCCTCCACAAGTCCCTTATGAACTGGCCAGCGATCAATAACACTCCACTGAATCGATCCATCCTCTCCATTCGCCTTCTCCACGCCTCCCCTTCCCGTTCCCTCCAGCTTCTCCCTCCACTTCCACAAATCATTCAAGCTGCTCCCTGTCGTCGAGCACGAATACTGTGGGTATTGCGTAAACGCCACCGCCCTCCCTCCCTTGCCCCCTCCAAACCCATCCGCTAGTAGCTTCGCATACATCTCCTCCGTCAATGGATCCGCGTATCTGAACGCCACATACGGCTTATGCGGCGCCGTCTCGGGGCTCGTCTGGTCAAGTATCTTGCACATCTCCGCCGCCTGATGCTCCGACCACTTTCGGATCGGACTCCCTCCCCCAATAGCGGCATACTGCTTCTCGATCTTCGGCGTGCGCCGCTGCGCGATCAGAGGGCCGAGGTATTTCTGGAACCGCCCCAGCGGGATGAGATCTCCGTCCGCGAAGAGGCGCGAGAGGAAGTTGCCCACTTCTGGGACTGTAGACGGTCCGCCCATGTTCATGAAGACCATGGCTGTGGGACCCTTCGAGGGCGTCGTAGGTTTCGTTGCTGCCGGCGTGGCGAGGCCGCGGGTTTGCCGGCGGGCGACTGTGAGGGAGAGGGTTGCCGGCGAGGCATGCTTCGAGAGCTGGCGGGAGGCGGTTCTGAGCGCCATGGCGGCGTAGTTGGGTGGATATGCACGGGATCATGCAATTAGGTAGGTAGTTTAGCAATTGAAGCTTTGGGGAGTCGCAGATGGAGACAATGGCTGTTTGCGTAGGTCGTCCTCGGAGGTGCCAATCAGAGGTGCTGGAAAGGTAAGGTGGGACAGGTAAATTGTAGGTCACGTGCGGACGTGTACCCGGGGGCCGAAGTCGCGTATGCTGCCTGTCGTCATGCGCGACAAGGCATCAGTCGCGATTGGAATGTTCGTGAGGTGTCGACAATCTCCCTTCTACTCTTTGTGTATTTCCTCAATTGTCGATAAATTTATTATAATAGGCAACTATAGACTACAATTGAGGTATTTACTTTAGTCTGACGAGATGGCTGACTCCAAAGAGGACTGGAAGCGGAAAGATGAGGGCGAAGATGAGGAGGATGAAGAGGTTGATGAATCGGTATGCCAGCCCAATTGCACCAAATTTAACACTCATCTAACTCACTTTCAGGAC
Source organism: Pseudogymnoascus sp. VKM F-4516 (FW-969) (assembly GCA_000750815.1). Classification (NCBI taxonomy): domain Eukaryota; kingdom Fungi; phylum Ascomycota; class Leotiomycetes; order Thelebolales; family Thelebolaceae; genus Pseudogymnoascus; species Pseudogymnoascus sp. VKM F-4516 (FW-969). Next base: position 38,062 of record JPJZ01000193.1, read on the forward strand.
TACAAATCCCAAAAAGATGCCATCCTCTTCGCCATCGATGTGAGCCCCTCTATGCTCACCCCTCCCCCTGCTTCCGACTCTAAAAAAGCCGACACCGACAGCCCCGCCGCGGCCGCCCTAAAATGCGCCTACCAAATCATGCAGCAGCGCATTATCTCCAACCCTAAGGATATGATCGGTATCCTTCTGTTTGGTACCGCTGAGTCAAAGGGACCTGAAGACAACGCCACCTCAGGCATCGCGTACCCTCATATCTACCTACTCACCGACCTTGACGTCCCCGCCGCGAGCGATGTGAAGGCACTGAAGGAGCTGGTTGAGGACGAGGAGGTTGCCAAGGAGGTGCTTGTCCCTGCGCCGGAAGGATCAGAGGTCACGATGTCGAATGTGCTGTTCTGCGCGAACCAGATCTTTACGACTCGCGCGCCGAATTTTGGGTCGAGAAGGCTGTTTGTGATCACGGATAAAGATGACCCGCATGAGAGCGATAAGGGGATGAGGTCGGCGGCTGCAGTGAGGGCGAAAGATTTATATGATTTGGGGGTGGTGATTGAGTTGTTTCCTATTGAGAGGGGAGAAGAGGTGTTTGATAGGACTAAGTTTTACGATGTGAGTAGTCTGCGTGAGAAGGGGAGGTGTTATCGGTGATGCTGACCGAACAGGATGTGATATACCGCGACCCAGCAGACACTGACACGCCATCCACCACCGCATCCACTACCAATGCTGCAGCTGGCGGTGATGGAATCTCCCTCCTTAACTCCCTTATCTCCAACATCAACTCCAAGCAAACTCCCAAGCGCGCCCTCTTCTCCAACCTCCCCTTCGAAATCGGCCCCGGACTCACCATCTCCGTCAAAGGCTACAACATCCTGCAACGCCAGAAGCCGGCACGCAGCTGCTACGTCTGGCTCTCCGGCGAGACCGCCCAGATCGCCACAGGCGAAACGACCCATCTCGCCGCCGACACCACGCGCACAGTCCAAAAGGCCGATGTCAAGAAAGCTTACAAGTTTGGCGGCGAGCAAGTCCTCTTCACCAAGGACGAACAAAAGGAACTCAAGAACTTCGGCCCCCCCGGTCTCCGCATCGTAGGCTTCAAGCGACGTGCTCTCCTCCCCACCTACGCCTCCGTCAATAAATCAACTTTCCTCTACCCTTCTGAGGAAGACTATGTAGGCTCCACTCGCGTCTTCTCCGCGCTGTGGCAGAAACTCCTCGATTCGAAGACCATGGGCATAGCATGGTACATCCCCCGCGCCAACGCTAACCCGCAGTACGTCGCTCTCCTCCCCTCTCGCGAGCGCCTCGACCCCACCACATCCCAACAAATCGTCCCCGCAGGCCTATGGGCCTACCCCCTCCCCACAGCAGACGACCTGCGCGTCCCCGCCCCGGGCCCGGCGCCGCTCGTCAGCCCGGACGCGCTGACGGATAAAATGCACGTAATCGTGCAGCAGCTGCAGCTCCCCGGGGCGGTGTTTGAGCCGAGCAGATACCCGAATCCGGCGCTGCAGTGGCATTATCGCATTTTGCAGGCCATGGCGCTGGAGGAGGAGGTGCCGGAGTTGGGGCCGGGGGATGATAAGACGTTGCCGAGGTTTAGGCAGATTGATAAGAGGGCGGGGCCGTATGTGGTTGATTGGGGGAGGGAGCTGGAGGAGGCGTATTATGACTGGGTGGATGGGAAGGGGGAGAAGGTTGAGGTTGGGACGAAGAGAGGGGGTGAGGGGAAGGCGGAGGGGAAGGTGAAGAGGGTTAAGGAGAATTCGTTGGATGAGGTGGAGAGGTTGGCGAAGGAGGGCAAGGTGGGGACTGCAACGGTTGCGGTGTTGAAGGACTTTTTGGCGGCGAGGGGATTGAATGTAGGGGGGAAGAAGGCGGAGTTGGTGGAGCGGGTCGAGGAGCTTTTTGAGAACAAGTGAGCGGGGAAGGGTGTGTGTTATGGGCTATGGAATCTGGGGGGTATGGAGTTAATGGGGGGAGTAGGAAAGGGTTGCAAAAATATCATGTATACGCTGAGGATGGGGATCTGGTGGCTGATGTGTTTGCTATGCGGGATGAGGCAGTGATCAATAATGGAATTGTTTACTTTTCTTCTCTAAGGTTTTGCGCACAATGAGTGATCATGAAGCTATTGACTGACTGTCCATCCGTCCACAGATATCATCCACCGTAGGCGATAGTAGTTGCTGAATGCCATGTTGATAATCCAACCCCCCTGCACCGATCTCCTGTCATCGACAGTGGCTGATCTGCAGTGACTGGTGGCAACACCCACAGCAGCCAGCACATCGGTGTCAGCCACCGACGCATCACTGCGCTGTACTGATTCGTAGTACATACAATATGCACAGCCACAAGACACAGCGTGTTCATCGACAACACATCGTGAGTGTACTTACCTCCCTCCAGGGCCAGAACCCGCAAATCCCTTCCCGGCTCCCCAGAACAACTCCGCCCGGAAGCCTCTTCCCCCTCGCGCGCGGCAAACAACCCTTTATATAGACTAATCCCGCTCTTACTCAGAGCTGTATATGCTCTACACTCTACAATACTGATTGTATGGACGCGATATCCCCTCTAAGCGCCGCTGCCCGTTTCAAGAGTACGCGTGTAAAAGTACCGTCAGGCCGCCTGACAGGGCAGGTACGGCCGGGAGGCGCTGTGATGTCATGCCGCGTCTCGGCGACCGGGCGGTTGCTGTCGGTCGCAGCCAGGGATTGGTGGAGGGATTGGTCGGGGGGAGTTAGGGAGGGTTAATTAGGCCCAGGGATGGTAGTGCAGGGGAAACAGGGTATGCGTTAAGTTAAGAGATTCTTGTTTGCCAGAAACACGGTTATCTAACCCCACACACTGGAGATCGACGGCTGCTGCCAAACCTTGATGTGCAGAAAGTAAGAGTAGCTGGGCCTACTTCTTTTCCTCTCCTTATTGCTCATTGCGGCAATTCACTTTCATTCTTTGTATCCTTTATTGACTCTTACACACACTACAAGTACATATTTTACGTTCATTATCTGCTGAAACGAAGTAATGCACCGCTTTTCCCATCCTTGACGCGCCCAACAAAGCGCCCTGAAATCTTTTTGAGGTCACCTCTCGACCTCACTACTACGCTCTTCGATCTATACTCCCTCATAATACCTCTTCTGCTGGGCTATCAAAGAAGAGATCGCCATGGCGGACGCTCCGACACAGGGCGCGGCGCAGGCCAACCGCAATATCAGCATTATTGCGCTTTTGACGGCTATCGGTACTGGTATCGCAGCCTCGGGAGTGCAGATCTTGATCTTCACATTGATTAAGAATAGACTGGTTAGGATATAGTGAGCCCCCTTGAATCTTGCAGCTGCAGTCCGAAAGTGCAGAACTGATTCGTCGTGAAGCCAGCCGAAAACATACCTCGTCCCCGAACGACAACGAACCGCAGCGCCGCCACGAAGCCCGTTCGGGTGGGTGGTGTCGATTTTCAAATACAAAGATAAGGAGATCATCAACAAGTGCGGCCTGGACGCCTACTTCTTCCTGCGCTACCTCCAAACCCAACTCATCATCTTCGTCCCGCTCGCCTGCCTCCTCCTCCCGATCCTCCTCCCCCTGAACTACATCGGCGGCCGCGGCACCTCCAAAGCGGATCCTCTCAACGGTGATATCTCCGACCCGGATGTTCCTGGAGGCCTCGATAGGCTCGCCTGGGGCAACATTTCCCCGAGACAGACACACCGCTACTGGGCGCATCTCGTCCTCGCCATCGTCGTCGTCTGCTGGGTGTGCTACGTCTTCTTTGCCGAGCTGCGCGTCTACATCCGCGTGCGCCAGGACTACCTCACATCTGCCGAGCACCGACTACGCGCCTCAGCCACCACCGTCCTCGTCACCGCCATCCCGGACAAATGGCTTACTATCGAAGCTCTTTCGGGACTCTACGATGTCTTCCCTGGAGGCATCCGCAATATCTGGATTAACCGCAACTACGACGCACTGCTGGAGAAGGTGCAACGCCGCGAGGGCATCGTATCCATGCTCGAAGCCGCCGAGACGTCTCTGATCCGCAAGTGCAACAAGGCGCATTTGGAGAAGGTCAAGAAGGAGGAGAAGGCTATGGAGCGCAAGACGGGGCACCATGATTCGAAGGAGGAGCGGGCGCGGCGCCAGAAGAACGCAGACGAGGCGGCGGCGCAGATTGCGAGAGGCGAGGGTGTCACGTCGGGAGATATCAACCAGGTTGCGCATACGGTCGAGGATGCCATTGAAGATGGTAATCGCCGTAAGAGTCGCGGAGGGGAGAAGCAGACTGCGATGGGCGGATTAGCGGCGATGGGGAAACAGTTTGGGCGTGGACTGGGACTGGTGGGGAAGGCGGGTGAGACTGTGCTGGAGGGCACGAAGAATGTCGGAGGTACGATAGTAGGGGGCGCAAAGACTGCAGGACGGGGGTTTGAAGGCCAAATCGAGTCGACGAATGGGTTCGTGCAGATTGACCGAGATCCGCTCAGCCCCGATATGAGGCAGGAGTCGCGCTCGAGATCGAGGAATAATAGCAACAGCAGCCAAACGCATTTGGAGCCGGTCGAGACGCAGATGAACATCCCGCCGCGTGATGTCAGTTTCGGACAAACCCCAGATACGCCGAGGGGCTTTGGCGAGCACCGCGGTGTTAAAGGGCCGGAGCTCGATAATATCCCTTATCGATTCGGCGGTGGAGATGGGGCTGCCGAGTCGGACGAGATGAAGAACAGCTGGTGGAAGTTTTGGAAGGGCCCTAGCGGAGGATTTGCGTCGCCTTTGCCTCACGGGTTTGAGAGAGATGAGTATATCCAGAAGAAGAACTTTGGACAGATGGTCGCGAGTGGCGGGCAGCAGGTCATTGCGCCTGTGAAGACGCTCTTCCAGAACGACGAGGGGCCCCAGCACGAGTACCCACCGCACATTGACCCGGACTATGTTGAGGACGAGGAGAGCGCGCTGTGGACGAAGTATATCAAGAAAAAGGACCGCAGCACGCACCGCCTGCCGCGTTTTGGCATCGGCATCCTGCCGTACATCTTCCCCTGGGTCAACACGAAGGTTGACACCATCTACTGGTGCCGCGAGGAGCTTGCGCGCCTCAACGTCGAGATCGAGTACGACCAGGACCACTCTGAGGACTACCCTAAGATGAACTCCGCTTTCATCCAATTCAATCATCAGATCGCCGCGCACATGGCTGTGCAGTCTGTCAGTCACCACATTCCGAAGCACATGGCGCCGCGCATGGTCGAGGTCTCACCCACGGATGTTATCTGGGGCAACATGTCGATTAAATGGTGGGAAGCATGGCTGCGGACTTTCTTCATCTTCGCGACTGTCGCGGGCATGTGTATCCTTTGGGCTATTCCCGTCTCTGCCACCGCGCTCCTTGGCAACATCCCAGAACTGATCAGGCAGTACCACTGGCTTGGATTCCTTCGTGGAGCTGAGACCGCGCTCAAAGCTGTCGCGGGTATCCTGCCCGCCATTGTCCTGGCGTTGCTCATGATTCTGCCACCGATAATCTTCTACACCCTGGCGACACTCCAGGGCAACCAGACCGGCAAGCTGCGTGAGCTCTCGGTGCAGAACTACTACTTCTTTTTCCTGTTCGTGCAAGTCTTCCTTGTTGTCTCAATTGCAAGTGGAACATTCGCTACTCTTGCTGGCATCGCGAACGTCACATCCATCCCGGGCTTGCTGGCACAGAACTTGCCCAAGGCGTCCAACTACTTCTTCTCGTACATGATCATCCAGGCGCTGTCCACCAGCGCCGGTAGTCTGCTGCAGGTCGGCACGCTCATCATGTGGCTGCTGATGCCCAAATTTTTCGACAACACCGCGCGCCAGAAGTGGAAGCGCAACACCTCGCTTTCGACTGTGCGCTGGGGTACCTATTTCCCCACCTACACCAACTTCGCCTGTATCGCAATCATCTATTCCACAGTCGCGCCTCTCATTATGGTGTTCGCTATCATCACATTCACCGTGCTCTGGCTTGCCAACCGCTACTGCATGCTCTACGTCTACCGCCACACCGAAGACACCGGCGGTCTCCTCTACCCACGCGCCATCAACCAAAACTTCGTCGGCCTCTACGTCATGGAGCTCTGCCTCATCGGGCTCTTCTTCCTCGTCCGCGACACCGAAAACAACACCGCCTGCTTCCCACAGGCAATCATCATGATCGTCGTTATGGCCCTAACAGCCATCTTCCAATTCCTCCTCAACCAGTCCTTCGGCCCTCTCTTCGAATATGTGGCCATCACCCTTGAAGACGAAGCCGTCCTCCGCGACGAGGCTTTTGAGCGCGCACAGGCTGCCCGACTCCTCGAATCCGACCACGATGATGATGACTCTGACCGCGACGATGGCGCTGCACGGAACAGCCGTGGCGTCCCAGACACTCCCATCTCACACGACGATGACATTGAGCTCCGCAAACTCCGCAAGTCTCAATCTGGCAAGTCAGGTACAAATAACGGGACCTTCAACCCCCTCCGCACTGGTGCCACCTGGGCCACGCGCGGAGCACGCACGCTCGGCGCTGCTACCTTCGGGGATCCTGACACGGTGCGCGCGCGTCGCCGGAAACGGAAGGACGTCGAAGCCCAAGAGCTCATGGGAGAGGCCTTATTCGGCGGGTACAATGACGAAATCGAGGACCTCACCCCGGAAGAGCGCGATGCGCTAGTACGCGTGGCGTTCCAGCACGAGGCGCTCAGAGCGAAGAGGCCGAATGTGTGGGTTCCGCGTGATGGGCTAGGGGTGAGTGATGAGGAGGTTAGGAGGACGGAGAAGGTGGGGATGGGGAATGTGTGGATTACGAATAAGGGGACGGCGTTGGATGCTAAGGGGAGGGTGATGTATGGGAGGAATCCGCCGGATTTTGAGGAGGTGAGCTTGATTATGTTGTAAGGCTTGTATAGATTGGGAGCGTTGCTTTTGGGGGGTGTTTGGGCGTGCGTGTGTGATTAGCATACAATATATATTACCCATTCAAAGATGTTATTTCACTCAGGTCATGGGGAGGCACATGATAGTTACGAAACCTCTCTGACATTTCTCATCTCCATCTCGATACGTTAATACGCCGATACGCCCTCATCCGTTCCTTCACAAACTGAAAATAAGAACACAAGCCTGAAACTATCCCGAAAACAGAAGCCGAAATAAAGATCCTGAAGCAAAAGACAAAAAGAAAGCCAACAAAGAACGCGAATAAAGCAAAACGCGAACTACTTATACAAGCTACTATACAAAAACTCAATAACACCGTGCTCACCGCGCCTCTTCCTACTCTTCCTCCGGCCCGAGCCCAGGTCCATACACACACGGCACCCCATCCTTCGCACACTCGTCGCAAGGTTGGCCTCTGCTGCACGACTACTCTCTGTTAGCTTCTCTCCTACATCTAGAATGGAAGGTGAAGTAAAGAAATCCAAAGCACATTTCGGCCTCTAAAATCGGCAAGGGAGACAGGATAGCCGAAATTGCAAATACAGCCGTGGAATAAGGGAAGGGGGGAAAGGAAAGAAGGAATACTCACAGCCCAATGTCTCCTCCTGCATCTCTGGCACCGCGGGTTGTTGTCCCGAGTCTTCGACACCCTCCCCCTCCCGTTCAGGAACCAGACGTGTCGATACGCGGCTGGGACCGGGACACCAGGCTTTGAGATCGCGGCCGACTGGAGTGCTGCGAGGGTCTGGGAGGGAGAGGGGCCGAGGACAACGGGTGCTGGCGCTGGGGCCGGGGCCATTATCCCCATCATCTCCATCGCAAGAGGTCGGAATCCCCATGGCTGGGCTCGGGGGCGCAAAAGGCTCAGCAGCAGGTCCCTTCCCCTTGGCGCGGCTCTTCCTCGCGCGTTTCTTCGGACCGGCCACCACCACAGGCTCCACCACCACGGGCACCGGTTGAGCAAACACACCCCCCCTCTCCGGCTCGAGGGGCAAGTCCAATGACGCCGCGACCCAGTTCGCGACGTAGCTATCCGTCGCGATATCTGGATCCGGGTACATGAACTGTCCGGCCGGAGAAGGAGAGTGTGCTGGTGAGTCCAACACGTCGAGATAGGATGGCGTGTACCATTGGTAGGGCGGGAGGAAAGGGTCAGACTCTGGCTGGTATGGGGGTGTGTCGACGGCTGGCGCAAGGAAACCGAACGCTGGGTGGTTGAGGGAGGGCGCGAGGAGAGCCGGGTCGATGGCGAAGTCGCCAAAGTCGCCGTGCGCGGCCTGGGGAGGAGGAGGAGCCGGTGCGGACACGGGAGGGAGGTAGGGGTTGGGAGGGGCGTAGTTGGCGAGGGAAGGATCGATGTGGCTACCTGCCACGGTGTAAGAATCCTTGCCGGGAAGGAACGGGGTGAGCCCCGATGGCTCAGAGCCCACAGAGAAGTATCCGGGTCCGGGTCCGGGTCCGAAAGTCTGTGCCGCTGCGGCGGCATTCGAAGATGAGGGCCCGGCGAGAGAGGCATGGCTGCCCAGACCATACCCCATCTCGCCGGCGCCCGACTGGATCGACCAACCACCACCAGCGGTGGTGCGGCCAGTATCGGACTGACGTGGCGCCTGAAGCACGTCGGTCATGTCCCCCGAGGGGACCTCATACTGGCCAGCCTGCAGCAGTTAGTACAGCTGATGAATGGATGTTGAGGTTTTATACAGTGAAGACCGAGGAGCTCCGACGTTGCGAAGGAAGGCTGTGGGACCTGAATAGGGGATACGAGATTGAAAAGAAAGGGGGAAAACTTACACACTTCCACTGGTGGTGGTAGGTGATGACCGCCGAGAAGGTCTTCTTGCAGAGCAAGATCTCCACATTGGTGTTCAGGAAGCAGGTATCCAGCTTGTGCGTGCACCTCGGATTGAACCCCCAGTTGGACGCCTTTCCCACCGAGCCCGCCTCCGTCGTTTCAATTGCCACCTCATTCCACGCCAAACCATCGCTCTTAACAACGTCCATCAGCAACCTCATCGCCCATTTCGTCATGTCTTCGCTCGTTGAATCAAAGCACAAGTCCTTAACATAAATCCCAGCGTGTCTCTGAGAAGGTGGCATAAAGCAGACCTGTGGGCTCAGCTTGAGCGCGAACATGTGCTCATTCGGGTTCTTCTTGCTGTGGCTGTTCTTTCTCGGAACACGGATATGATTCAGCAGACTTTGAAAGCCTTTCTTGAAGTCATCCATGGTGTATAGCAACTTCTGCTGCTCGGCGATGCGTTGAGGCTCTTTATCCCGTTCAGCGCGGTACTTGCTTTGCTTCTCGGGGGACATTTCATCAGTGGGCATCGTACCCTCGGAGTTGGTCTTTGAGGTAGGACTTTTGAGCTTGGACTTTGGGGTTGTGTGTATATCATCTTCGGGGATTTCTTGGTGGGGAGCTGCCCTCTTCTTCGAGCGGGATTTGGAGGTTTGCGCAGGGCTACTTTCGGACGATGGAGCAGAGTTGGTCTTGGGCAATGGAGCATTGTCATCCCTTGAATAAGAATCGATGTTGCTCCCGGATAAAGGGTCGGCAATGTCTTTGGAGCATGAAACAGAGTTTCCTTCTAGTGAAGGAGATGATTTGGTCTCTGATAGTGGAGAAGATAAATCCTTTGGAACTGGAGCAGGCGTGCTCTGCGAAAATGGAGTAGAGGCAAGAATGCCCTCTGGAAACGGAGCGGAGATGCCTTTGGACAGCGGAGCAGAGTTGCTCTCCGACAATATTGGAGGCAGAGTAAGCTTTGAGCGTGGCTCAAGGCATAGAACGGCTTCACTTGCTGGGAACTGGGTAATTTGGGCCCCGCCATCAGAGGCAGTCTCAAGGCGAGGCTTCTTACTTGGACGTGACGACTCTTCCAGAGGTAAGCTGACGCCAATGTCTGGTTCTGGGCTTGGTGCACGTTTGGGTTTTTTGCTGGAAGCCTTGCTTGAACCTGACAAATGCTTTCGCACTCTGTCCTCTCCTGGTGGGACAGAGGTCATTTCCGCGAGTGACGAAAGATCACGTCTGCTGTTTGAATTCACATACGTACTGAAACGTATCTTGATAGAGCTCTTTTCTTCTTGGGGATTGTAAGACCTCATGTCCAACTCTGGAACAGGCGCCGTGGTGCTGCTATTGCTCGAAGATACATATGAGCGTGAACGAAGCATTCTCTTGCGTGGCTCTTCTGGAGGTATATATGAACTGAGGTCCGTTGGATCGGATGTAGCAGTGCTTCTATTGCTTGAAGACAGCTCTGAACGCGATTGAAGATTCTTCAGGCGACGCTGCTCTGAACGCTTCTCTGGGCGTGACATGGACTTGCCAGGTGCAAGCTGCTCTGGGGATGGAGCAGCATCGGTTTTGTTGCTTGAGGTTAGGGTTAGACGTGGACGAAGGCTTCTCCTTGGCTCTTCTGGTGTTTCAACGAAGTTTGCATCTGACTTTGAGCCGGGGGCAATGGTGTTGATGTTGTCGTTGGTTGGGGCTACGTCCGAACCTGAAGGAAGATTTTTCGAACGCTTCGAGGGACGCGAAGTAGAATTGCCCGATCCGAGCTCTGGCTGTTCGGAGGACATTCTTGAGCGCTTTTCTGATCTTGTGACTGGCATTTTGAATGGATTGCCCGTATCAATCTTGAGAAGTGAGTAGTATTGTGGGTTGGATTTCTTAAGACACGACTCTGATCCTGTGAGTTGTTTTTGAAATATGGAGTCGTTGAACAGGAACCCGATCTAACTTTGGAGAACAGGAGACTTTGCTGATACAATCTTTGGACTTGCAGTAAAACCGCTGTAGGAGCTCTTGAACAAAATGCTGATCTTGCTAATATCTTTGAATGACAAGGGCAGTTACAGGCATGGACCTTTGGATGTGTTGTGGTCCTAATGGAGGAGGGTCTTCGAATCAAAGTATGTGTTTGGAGCAAGGTCGCCGAGAGAATTTGTTGAATGCAAATCTGATCTGGTGGATAGCTTGCGAGCGAAGACAAACTGTTGATGACGATCTTTGGACTTGAACGAAGGTCGTTGGAAAGGTCTGTTAAGGTGAGACTCCGATGTTGAGAGTGGATTGGATGTGGGCTGTCGAAACCAATCTTCAGATTTGGAGCAAAGTTGCTGGCAAAGTTTCTTGAAAACGGGTTTGACTTTGTTAAACTGCTCTAAGAGCAAAGGGAACTGTTATGGGGCTCTGGGTTTGAAGTAAAGTTCGTTGGAAGAAGGTTTTGGGCGAGCTTTGATCTTCCGAGTGTATTTGAGTGCGAAGTTCCGAAATCAATCTTGGGACTTGATATAATATCGCTGGAAGAAGATCTCAGCTGAGACTTGAATATTGAAGGTAGCTTTTGAAGAAAAGAAAAACAGTTGGTAGCAACCTTTGGACCTGAAGAAGGGTTGCTTGAAGAATTGAATGAGATTCTGGTGTTGTGATTGGAATTGAGAGCGAGTTGATGAGACCAATCTTTGGATTTGAAGTAAAGTAGCTCGAATGAAAGTAGTTGAAAGAATTATCAAGCTTTGGACTCGAAGTTAAGCAATTGAAGGAAGTTGTAGATAAAGTGGGTGAATTTTGTGATGTCAAAGTTGGGTTGTGGATGTAAACAACCTCCTTAAGAAAGTGTAGCTTCAGCTCTATGGACACCTCAACTTCACCCAGAATTCACCCAGCCCACCCTCAATCCTACATAAAAACATTTAACACCTTCTTCGCTCAAGTCACGGGTAAAAAACAAGAAAAATTATCCATCTCATCGAGATACCATTCAAAATAGAGGTTCTATAGTACAAATTGAGTTTAATTCCCCCTTCCACGCTCTCAATGCAACCCCTTTCAAAATATAAACGCCGACGCGATGCTACACATCCCTAAAAACCAATACACATATGCACCACTCCATCTGTGCAGTATATCTTAACCCCTTTCTTCACCCCAATATCCGTCCAAGCCACATCACCATCACACCAAACCCTAAATAGTAACAAACGAAAATCCCCCTCACTGCAAGCATGCAATCTGTGTCCGTAGGCCACTACGCCTGTCTCGCCCTCTTGTCACGTCCCCGATCCTGCCCCCCACGATCCTCACCCCTTCTCTTCCCAATACTCCCCGATCCATCATCACGACTACTCCTCGACTCGCGTCTCTCATCCGCGCCACCCCTACTGCTTCTCGAGCCACGAGTTCGTCCACCTTCGCCACGGGCAGACGACGGCATATGTGCTCCCTGAGGCTGCGACTGGTACCCCTGGCCGGGGCCAAACCCTTGCTCTCCCCTCATCGCCGCCCCACCATCACCTCTCTTCTCGGCATCCCTACCCTCGCGCCTGCTCTCGCGCTCACGCCCGTCGCGAGGCGTTGAGGGCCCGCTCCGTCCTGAGGCGCGTCGGCTAGACTCCCTTTCACCGTCTCTACGGCCACTTCCCCTGAAGTCGGGTCGCTCGCTCATCACATCGGCACGTGGATCTGGGCCGGGGATGTTATCCTTGTGACTGCGATCGCGACTGTGCGACCGCGAGGTTCGGTGGCTGCTGCGCCCAGACCGCTCGTGTCGGCCTGAGTCGCGCGTGGAGCCGCCGCGAGGGTCTGGTCGGTCGTCGCCCATGCTCTGGGTGAAGCGGTTGGCGAATTGGTCACCTGGTGGGGGTTCGGGTGCGCCCATTCCCCTGCCTGAGCCACCATCCCGTGTATCAGGACGGGGTGCATTGCTGGGTGTCGGTGGTCCAGAGCCGGGGAAGCCAGGCATGGCAGACGATGACGACACGCTGCCTCGACCCCTGACATTGATACCACGGTCGTTGGGGCGGTCAAATTGTTTTGGTCTTTCCGTCTGCCCTGCTTGTTGTAGAGTGCTGTTGATTCCCGCAAGTTGTCTCATGGGACCCCGGACTCGATCTACAGGTGGGAAAGAAGGCCCAGTAGGGACATTCGATGAAGCTGGCGTAGGCGTCGAAGGACCTGTTTGCTGTTGCTGGCCTCTCGGGCCAGATGGTGTTCCAGAGCTCAGCTGAGAAGGTTCACCCTGAGTCTGTCGCCCATTCCCGGTTTGCTGCGGTGATTGAGTTGCTCCAGAGAAGGACGGAGTCTCCTGGAATCCGCGCATACGAGATGGGTGGACTCCTTCTGGCACAACGTTGGCTGCTGGGGCCGGGGCGGCCTGAGTACTCTGGGGTTGAGCATCCTGTCCGAGATGGCGCATTCGCTCAGGATGGACGGGTACAGCAGGTGCGTTGCCTGCGCCAGATTGCGAACGATCACCAGCGGGTCCAGAAGGCGGGATATTGTCAGGCGATGGTGGTCGAGGTGGTCCCTGCTGCCTTGCATCGGAACGAGACATGTTGCCACTGGCTTGTCTGTTACTTCCCCCACGCCCATATGAAGTTCTTGGTCCAGACGGTACGTCATGTAAAGGAGGCGAGGAAGGATCGAGGCGTCCAAAGCTTGATTCACCATGTCTACCGGCCGCATTCAATCTCCCATGGTCCAAGTCCACCGGGCGTTTTGGTGCAGCTGTTGGTTGAAACGCGTCCCTGGACCGTTCAGCAGCTCTATCGCCATCACGAGATGGGAATGAGGGGCCTTGGTTGGCCTCGTGTCTCATCCTGCCTTGGCTTTGCCCGTCAAGACCGGCATCGCGGTCCCCAGGGATACGATCTCCTCTCCTCATGTCCACATCCCTGTCCGGGCCAGCATGGCGATCGCTTCGTCTTGGCGACTGGGCCCTTGGGTGGCTTCGATCTTCCCTAAATCCGCGTGCAGAGCCAGACTTAGCAGTATCCGACCCGGCAGATATGAGTGCTGCGCGAGCAGGGTTTACTGTAGGATCCGCCAGTGCTGCAGCAGTGCTTTGGTCTGCTTGTGCGGCCCTGGATGGAGGAATCACATCTTCGCGAGAGGGTCGACCATTCAGGTCTGAGCCTCGATTATCTAAAGGCGGCCTATTTCGGTCCCTGTCCCCTGGGAAGAACTCTGCTCCGCGGCGAAGGGGGTCAACACGGTCCCTGGGACCATCGCGATCAAAGGGAGGCCTATCGGATGGCCTTTCTAGGTTTCGGGCATTCATGTCTAAGCTTCGGCGGTCGTGGCCAATGTTGTCACGAGGCCAACGAGAATTGTCGGCAGGATACTCTGCCCGTCCATCTCTACGGCCACTGGCACGCGCAGGAAGGTGACGGTCGGGGTGAACGTGTGGAATAGGTACTTCAGGGCGAGTAGGAAGATTGGAAGGCGGCCTAGAGGGTGGCCTATCTTGCGAAGCTGCTCCACGTATGAAATCCGGGCGTGGCGGTGGTCCGGTTTGACGTTCATTTGTAGCAGGAACCTTGGAAACCCCGCCTTGAGTTGATGGTATGGATATTGTATTTGCGGAAGTAGCGAGGGCATCCGATGCAAGTCCGGACGAAGCACCGGTGTCAATGGCAGCAGCCTTAGCAGCTCTCGCATCGTCAACTTCGCCATCTTCGACTTCTCCAGCCTTTCGCTTGCGTTCGGGTTTCGCGCTTGAGCTGGGTCATGTTAGATAATGCTATCGGTGAGATCACGATGGAAGACTTACGAAGACCTCGAAGAGGGGTTGAATTCTGGGGCTGTTGGCTTCAACATTGATTTGCCTTCAACCTGTGGTGACCCACCCTTCGCCGATTTGGCCCCATTGGCTTGGTTCGATTCACCCTGAATAAAGTTAGCAGTTAAATATGTTGATGTGGTTGAATGACTTACCAGGTTGCTTGCAAACGCTTGCGGCATGACCCACTTCTTCTCCCTCTTCTTCAATTCGGGCATAGAAGCATTGGCCAGAAGAGACAGATCCTCACGCTTACCTTCCTCGCGCTTGGCAAGCGTGATGAGAGCATTTTGGAAAGCCTTACCCATGAAGTCGACTGCGGGGAAGTGCTCAACGACCGCTTTCAATACCGTGATTGAGTTTCGAATATGCATCCACTCCGAACCAGCGAGGCAGGACTTCAGAGCAGTATTCAAGTTCTTGTGCCAGCCGAAGAAGATCCTGCGGAAATCCTCGTACTCTAGGAGTGCCACTGGCTTCGATGTAGTCTCGTGTAAGCTTTTCGCAAATCCGGGAAGGTCTTGGTTGGGGCCCCAGGCCTCTTTCTCGTAGACGGCCTTACTCGCGTGCCAGCGAGCGAGGTCCCCTAGTATCAGCTTGAGGAATCTACCAAAGCACTCAGCTTCACGAATGGTGCAGGAGAATATTATCGAGCGAAGTCGATTTCCCCGGAACAGTCGTGCTAGCAATCCAAGAGTCCTAAAATGAGGCGTCGAACTGTTGTGCAGGAATTTGACCATCCTGAATGCATAATCCGCGTCGCTGGGCGATAAAAGTAGGCGAGGCAAGAAGCACTCTTCGAGAAGAGTATCATTCAAGGCGTCATATCTCTTGTTGACATTGCTGAACCATGTTCCCTTCTCCTTGTTCAAGCGGGATCTGTTGCGGCCAAATTGGCTCATTTGATCTTTGGATTCGTTCAACAACTCCTCTTTGATGGCTTCGACGGCCTTTCTTGCCTCCTCCTTGCGAATCATGCCAGGTCTGGTCATATCACTTCTGTCTTTCATGATCTCGGCCATCTCCTTCGTTAGTCGAGAATTTTCGATGGTGTAACTATCCATAGGAACCTGGATATCAGAGAGGGAGAGCTGCCAAAACGTGACGTAGAATTCAGGGTTGAGAAGGCCCCAGGGCTTGTCGGGTAAGGCCACTCGAACAGATTCAATGAGCGGTGCGAGAACCTCCAACCAAGGATCTTCTGATGTAGAAGCAGATTCAACAGCGCTGTCGGTTGTTCCAGCCTCGGGGGTTTTAATCATGTCGACATCGTCATCTGCGGCACTTGCATCCATACCAACATCGCCGTCGGTATCAACTGCGGGCACACCATTCGTCTCGGCGATATCCTTGGGAAGCTCAGCGGGTCCGATGCCGGCCATCTTGTATGCAAAGCTTGGTCGGCCAATGGCAAAGGCAAGGGCTGGGTCAAGGCCAAAATCAACCATCAACTCGCAGGTATTCGGAACAAGGTCGTCGAATTGTTCAACTGTAAGATTGCTGCGTAGGAGATCGTTGAACTGGGCCAGGATTCGCTGTGCATCGTCCACCATGGTAGAAAGATATTTGATGTGCGCTTCATCTTCAGGGACAGAGAATATAGCCGCTTGTCGGTGTTGGGCGATAGAGATCAACAGTTGGCCAGCCAGCCTCGTCTCCGTTAGAGATTTCATCAATCGCTTCGCCGTCTTCACGGATTCGAATCGTCTGTCTTGAAGACTGATAAGAGTCTGGCGACGAAGCACTTCCCCTCCTGTCATCGCCAGGAGTTGAGGATCCGTAAAGTCGGTGTCGGGGACAACACCTGACATCTGAGCGATGAACTCCTGCAAAATGATAAGGTCCGTTGAATTGCCTCGATACAGCTGGTCATTGACATATTGTAGGATTGGCGCCGGGTTCATAATGGAATAGCGCTTGAATACCTTCCCGGAGAAGTTGGAAAGCGCAATCAGCCACTTACTCGTCAGAAGAGCAGAGTCGTCACGAGTGCGGCTTCTGGCCTTCCCGCCGAGGGAGCTCATTAGAGACCATATGAGAACGTCATAGCCCAAGTCGGTGAAGTATCTCGCACATTCGACAACAACTTCGGTAAGGTTGCTGTATGATTCAATCTGATCCAACGCAACCTTGAAGACAATTCCTGGATTCGCATATGCAGTCTTTGCCAGTGCCCGAGCCATGGCTGTCAGATTCGTTTTGCTGATACGTTTCATGGTGCTCAGCGTCTCGAGTCGTGCACGCGTAAACACAGTCGTCATGGCGGGAAGCCTGGACGTTTGACCTTCAAACCACTCGGCGTATATGTTGTAGCGCAGGGGTGCTGGATAGTAACGGAGCATGTCGTATATTTCGTTGACAACATTTGTGTTTGCCGATGTGTGGCTGAGTGCAGGGACAAGGAGCCTCTTGAGAAGATCTTGCCATCTTGCCAGGTTTGCCTCAGAAGTATCCTTTGACAAACTTTGGTTGCCAATCCTAGCCAATTTAGATAACAATGCACAGTCTCTGCCGATGTTCACCCCAGAGTAGTTGAGGAGCGTGCTGCACAGAGTAAATATGTCGTCGACAGTCTGGCAGACAGGAATCGAGTCTGTCCATTCGTCCCAATAAAACTTATAAGTAATACCATCCCCGACATCGGCTTTCGCTGGGAACGGCCAACGAAGCGCTTTGCGGGGGGTAGACTCAGCTCGACGTACACTTCCCTTTGGCACCCTAGATTGGTCCTGGTCTGCGAGCTTTTTCATGGGGAGGACAACTTCGTCTGCATTAGCGGGCTTTGTAGATTGGAAGACCTTGTCAACGGAGTGGTGTAGGATGCGATGAAGACGGTCCAGAACCTCTGGGTACGCCTCCGGTATCCATGGGAAGCGTCCCAGCATGTATAAAGACTCCGGGATCGCACCAATTGTAAGGAGATTGATTAGTAGAAGCACTTTTTGGTCGGCAGCTTCCGGTAGTTTGTCCTTGTCTTCCTCGGCTTCAACTGGAGCACCCGCATCGGGTTTCGAGCCAGGGGCTTCTCGCATCCGTCCACCACCGGGAAGGGTGTCATCGGCAAGCGCACCCGCCATCATGAGCGCGTTCGCCCCGCCTCCAGGTCGATTAAGCTTCTCTTTTTCAGCGATCTCCTTCATTTTCTTCACCTTGTGAGCCTCCATGTCTTCGTCCAAAGGGTATAAATGTGGATACAAGTCTCTCAGCGAGATGAATCCGATCTTGATTAATAAAGCCGTGAGATACATGAGATTTGCTGGAAGAATATCATCCTTCTCTCGAGCTGGCGACGTATAAAAACGTAGTTTGAACCCTAGTAATTGTGCAGCGACTTGGTTGCCTAGTGGTGGTAACGTTCCTGTTGCTTCAATCCACTGTCTATCGGAATTCGATTGATCGTCGATATTCGCCTTACTAGCAGCCAGTCGTTCTTTTGTTTTGGGATCGACCGCCCGCCTGCCTCCAAGTTCGTAAAACGCATCAATGCCAATATCTCTTGCCCTGTCCCAAAACGCCTCGTCTCGCGCGTCTTTAGCAGATCCGTCATCTATTATCTTCTCGTCATCCGGGGGAATCACTCCAGAAGCTCCTGGGAGAGCCCATTTCGGAAGGTCGGCATTTTCAGTGACTACGCCTGGTAGAATGTTGTCGCGGGGCCACCAAGAGCTGACTCGCAGGAGCTTGATGAAAAATCGATAATGCTTAATGAGGACTGCAGCGAATACATCCATAGTAACATCCAGCACCCTGCCAGCGTCGAGATCGAACGTCCCGATCAGACCCTTTATTCGCTCAAACGTCTCTTCCACCACTTCGCTGGTTGGAGGTTCGCCGCCGCTTGTAGTGAAGAGCTCAGTGACAAGCTTCGAATAACCTTCTGTCTCCTCACGAAGAAGGTTGTGGTTTGCTTGTCGATATAGAAGATTGGTGACTTGGCGAATACCAGTTTTGAAGAATGTGTCCCTCGTAAGCTCGAGGTTCTGCAAGAGCTGCACATCGAGCATCTGTCGCATTATAACTGGCGATATCCCGGTGGCAGCCACAAGCTTGCGTAGTCGAGGCTGATACGGCTCATTGTCGGTAACAATGGAGAGCGAGTCTAGGAAGAGCGAGGTGCCATCTATCTTGTCGTCTTGTTGGTCCTCAGGGGCAGTGTCGGGTTTGACAATGTCCCGAACGCAGCTTCCGGCCTCCGCAGGACTCAATCTCCCATCGATTCCGGAACGTATGAGCTCTTGGAAGAGTGCTGAAAGGTCCAAAATATCCAGATCGTCTAGCGACTGTGCACCAGCAGCAATAATCTCCTGGCGACCACTGGCCGTCCATGCCGCGATGCGCTCGTTCGTGACAAGCGAGTAGTCGTATGGGCTTGGATCTTTCATCGGTTCGGGTGTTACAGACCTCGCTGGGGTATATGTGAATGGCGTAGGTGCCAGCGCTGGAGGTTGTGGCTGCTGTTGCGAGGGTGTCGGAGTTGGACGAGGTGGAGGGGACATGGCGCCTGACCCACGCCCCGGCGTCGAGGGGGAGTTAGTAAAGCTCTCTGTGGACTCCCTTCTTGACAAATTGCCTCCGCCTCTCCCTCCCCTGCCCCTTCCCCTCCCTCTTCCTCTCCCACCTTCGCCGCGCATATCTATTTCGCGGTCTGGACCTCCTCCCAGACTGGTATTACCAGGGCGATGCGGCGACGGGCGATTCTCTCCAGAGTCAACAGACCCTCTCTCAGACCTCTTCCGCTTCGGTGGCATTGGCAGCGCGAGGGCTCCAAGCACTTGCGCACTCACGCACCGCGAGCACGGAAAAGTCGCGACGAAGCTGTGAACATGGGCGTTGGTATCTCGATGAGGGACAGTCGTGAGGTGAAATCGTCCTCTTTGTTTGCGAAAAGGAAGCAGCTATGAAGAGCTGTGTCGTGTCGGTGCTGAAGCTTCAGCAGTAGTTGAATAAGGTGGTTGTCGTTGTAATGCAAGTGAAGATTGACTTCGGGTTTGAATTCGAAGAGCGACGTCTCTTGATTCCTCGTGCCTCGTTCCTCGCGCATGGAGGAGCAACGAGTAGTTTCGCGACTTTCCAATCGTCCCTGTAGCGCTAGTCCTAAAGCGGTAATTACTAGAGCTTTAAATTCTAAACGGTCTTTTAAACGGCTTTTCGTACTTTAACGGCCATTTGCTAGGGTCTTTTAGTGAATTCTATATATTAACGGTCTTCTTATTCGTACTCGTACACTAGTAAATGTCTATCAACATAAATTGCTCACGTGACACGCCTACTCGCACGTCATTTCTAAAAGTTTTGTATGGCGGCGCGGGAAAGGTGAACGTCCAATTGTAGCCATGACTCAGATGGGATATATATAAGTCTTCGCTGTCACTTTCAAAATCCCCTCAACTCGATGAAAGTCGTTCTTTTCTCCCTCTCATCCTCCTCCTGAAGATGACCGACGCACCGCAGGCCAATGGCTTGACTACTCCCACCGCCACCACTGGCTACCCCGCGCCGAAATTCGGTCAGTTACAAAAAAATCTCCAGGCCCTCGCCCCCCTCCCTTAAAGCCCTTTAGAGAAGCAGTGACTGAATACGTCCAAGAAAGAACGCAGACACAGCCCGAGAACCCCTTCGCGGCCCTGATTCCAGACCAGCACATTGCTATCATCCCCTCCTTCACGCTTGAATCCGGGGTAACGCTCCGCAATGCGCCCCTGGCGTACAGCACTCGCGGCACTCTCTCCCCAGACCGTGACAATGCAATGGTCATTTGCCATGCCCTCACCGGCAGCGCCGACGTGAGCGACTGGTGGGGTCCGCTGCTTGGTCCTGGCCGTGCCTTTGATATCTCCCGCTTTTTCGTCATCTGTATGAATAGCCTCGGCAGTCCATACGGGAGTGCCAGCCCCGTCACGAACATTGACGGCAACCCAGCGAATGAACGATATGGGCCAGAGTTCCCGCTCACCACTATCCGCGACGACGTCAAGTGAGTCCCCCTATACTTCCGCCACTGTCCAGTCTGCCTCCCTGTTGCTCCTGCTAACCCTCCCCCCCAGCTTCCACAAGCTCCTCCTCGACGATCTCGGCATCAAGCAGGTGGCCGCTGTGATTGGCGGCTCCATGGGCGGCATGCTCGTCCTCGAATGGGCTTACTTCGGCTCGGACTACGTTCGCTGCATCGTCCCAATCGCCACCTCCAGCCGCCACAGCGCCTGGGGCATCAGCTGGGGCGAAGCCCAGCGCCAGAGCATCTACGCCGACCCTAAATATGACGACGGCTACTACCCCTTTACGGACCCCCCCACTGCCGGCCTAGGCGCCGCCCGCATGTCCGCCCTCCTCACCTACCGCTCCCGCAACTCCTTCGAGTCGCGCTTCGGCCGCAACACCCCCGACCCTTCGCGCCAGCAGACCATCAACGATTCGCAGACCGCTCCCGCCACCTCGGAGGGACACTGGGCAATCCACAACGACGGGCACAAGACCACCCGTCCCCCGTCCTCGCGGTCCCGCTCCCACTCCGCCCTCACCACACCCGCCGAAAGCCCCGGCGCTACCCCCGCCGCGCCAGAGCCCCAACACACAGACCCGCAATTCCACGGCGCCACATCCACCACACCGTCCCCGCCCCCAGCACGCCAGTCAAAATCGCGCCAATCAACCTCATACTACTACTCGGCTCAGTCCTACCTCCGCTACCAGGGCGCCAAGTTCGTCGCCCGCTTCGACCCCAACTGCTACATCGCCATCACGCGCAAGCTCGACACGCACGACGTCTCGCGCTCACGCTCCCCCTCCATCACTGAGGCGCTGGCGCAAATCACACAGCCCTGTCTGGTTCTCGGCATCGAGTCCGATGGACTATTCACGTTCGCGGAGCAAGAGGAGATCGCGTCTCACGTCCCCAAGGCGAGGTTGCGCAGGATTGATAGTCCAGAGGGACATGATGCATTTTTGCTGCAGTTTGAGCAGGTGAATGAGCATATCCTGGGCTTCTTGAATGAGGTGCTGCCGGATGTTATGAGCAGGGAAGGCAGCGTGGCGGTGGGTGAGGTGGGAGGAGTAACGAAGAGTAGCACATTTGGAGAGGCGGAGGTGGAGGATATTACGGCTTGGTAGAGCTGTGTGCGCACTGCGCCGCATGTGAATATGGATGAGGAGTACATATTTCCGAGCTCAAGATACGCTCGCAGACCTAGAGAGAGGGAAATATAAACATCATGATAGAGCAAACTGGCGTTCAAAAGTGTTACAGAGAATTTGTGTCATTGTTATCCCTTCTTATTCCTTTCCCTCGCCCTTCTTCAGGGTTGGAAACTCTCCGTCCAGCTCAAACCCCAAGCCCCTAACGGGGTAGTAATGTACTATATAAAATATGTAAATCGAAGAATATCCTCCCTTTGCGCGCCGCTTTGCTCCTTTCCTTTTGTTCATCACTCTTTACTCCCGCCCCATTGAGGTCGTAGCCCCGGATATAATCGCTGCACCAATATAGATCGCTCGTACTCCCCATCCATTCCCGTACACAAACCCACGCTCCAATCGATCGCTCTTGGTTATCTTAACTCTTTGCCCCGTCCTTGAACACCTTGCTGAACACGCACCCGCATGCTACCTACTGCGAATGAAACACCTCCCTCCCCCCTACCGGCGACAGCTCTTCACCAACCGGATACACCGCCCCCAGCGCGTCAACCCACGCCACACTCGCCCCCCTCAGCACCTCATAATCCGCCGTTTCAACATCCTCGAGCTTGGCCTCCCCACAGCATCCAGTCACCCCAGTAATCTTCCTATCCCCGTCATCAATAACACCCTCTCCCACCTCCCCCCCATCCAACCCC
>JPJZ01000197.1:0-13740 GCA_000750815.1 Pseudogymnoascus sp. VKM F-4516 (FW-969)
GGGTGGGGACTCGAGGTATATGTTTTGAGAGGCTATGGTTGAGGAGAAGGGAGGGGGAGGTGAGGTAGGTGAGGTGGGATTAAGGCGCCAGACGATGTGCTGTTCGAGGTCGGGGAGGATGGAGTCGGTGAGCTTGTTATCTCGCACGTCGAGGCTGGCGAGTTGGAGTTGGACCGGGGATGCGGATAGGATGGCGCGGAGGTCGGAGTCGTGGAGGGAGACGTGTTGGAGTTTGAGGATGCGAAGGGAGGGGAGCATGAGGTGTGAGGGGGGGTAGGTGAGGTGGCCGTAGGAGTCGCGGAGGGCGGTGTGCGAGACGTCGAGGTAGAGGACTTCGCTGAGCAAATCGAGCGCGTCGAGCGCGTCGTCGGGGCTGAGTTTCGTGGCGATGTTTTGACAGTTGCGCAGGCTGAGGAGGAGGGGGTGACAGGCTGCAGGGGGGGTGGGAGACGGGGGAAACTCGATGTCGTCGAGGAAGAGGAATTTAGTGTGCAGGAAGTGCGTGGGGAGGTTGCTGAGGAGCTTGTAGACTATGCGTTGGGAGTTCCAGTAGCCGGCATCCATAGTGAGGGCGCGCTGGCCGACGTTTTTGGGTAGAGCATACATTTTGGGAATCCATTGCTGGCGGTAGTCTATAGTCTCTACTAGACGCTTCGTGGAGTCCCTTGTGGTTGTAATGGATTTGCTGAAGAGACGGTATTTGTCTATGACATGGTTAGTATAAGCTTGCATGCGTGATAATTGGTGGACCAACCCAGATGAAAAGGGATGCGTTTGGCACCATTGCCTATGATGCGTAGAGGATCCTCCCAGAGATACTTTGCAAAGACGCCATTGAAGTTTTTATTTACCAGGCAGCATGTGAGAAGATCACGCGTTGACAGATATGGGGCAACGAAGTCTAGTGGGTCGAGGCGCTTTACTGCATCTTTGTAAGATGGCAGAGACATCCTGCGTTTGATATTGCTTCTCAGCACCGCTATGCCTTCTTAAGTTGTTCAATATCAGGATTTATCAGTTGAACTAACGTCCAACAGGCACAATTCAAGCTGACTGTATTCTAACAGCCTCATGCCGTGACAGGACGATGTGGAAACTGTAGATCTATATACCTGTTAGCCCAACCCTGACCGCCTGAATACCTCAAAAACCCACACCTACAAAAAAAATATCTTGATATCTCCACCCATTACCATAAAGAATCATCCAAACTTGCCCCAAATCCCAAAGAAGCGCACTGCAGGGCTGACCTAGTCTCAGGTGATAACCAGATGAAACGCTCTAATTCGGCAGTAACCACTTGTGAACACCGAATTTCTATAATCATGCAGCGCGGATGTTTCGCCCATCTTTTGTTTCAAGAATGCGGCTGAGTTATGCAACTTTACACCGGGGGGGTTACTGATGCCTTGCTATGATGACATTTGGCATTTAAACCCTGGGAAAGATCGTGTTTCAAAAGAGAAGTAGTCAGTGGTAGTGTATGAATACCAAGAGTTGACGATGGTGGCGCAGCCACCATCGCGATCCAACGAACCACTATCGGGTAATAATTGCACCGTGTCCCGACAAGATTCATCAATGAGAAAGGGCAAAACAAGGAAACTTGTCAGAGTACGTATGGTAAGGTAAATCTAATGTTTTCAAATATGCTTTCGTTCTATATAAATATCCAGATGTACTTACACACGCATCCAACGCCGTTTGGTATAATTCGCTCATTCGCTCATTCGACCAAAATGCCCCCTTTCCCCCTACCCTTCCCTATCCCTACAAGCAAGAATCAAATACAGACAATGCACCAGCAAATGCATACCACCAATCCTCCCTTCCATAACAAAACATTGTCATAATATCATCCCGCCATCCTTCACTGTGCACCTGCGCCCGACGCACCACCAAGGGCCTTCCTCGTTATCTCCACTGGCGAAACCACAGTAGGTAGCGGCAGCGACGCATCCCCCACTCCCCCACCCCTCGGCACAATAGGTGTAGGCAAACTATTCCTTTCCGCCTGATGTGAATAAACAATCTGCCCTCCCTCCCCCGCCTCATCGCTCCTCGTAGCCCTGTGTCTGCGCTCCCACTCCCCACCGCTCCCCACTTCATCCGACTCGCCTTCATTCTCTAAAATTGGGCTCTGTCCACCCCCCAGAGGCGGTGTGAGGAGCTGCGACACCCCAGAACCGGCACTACTCCGTTTCCGCCGGTGCGCCATGAACTCGAAGCTCTTGGTCTTCTTATGGCTATCCACGCTCGATCGATTCCCGGCCCCAGAAGCGCCAGCAGCCCCAGCCTCCGACCCAGCCATCTCCAATAACCCGCCCCGCGGATCCAGCTCCGCCACCCCTGACCCTGGCCCGCTCCCTGCCGAGAGTGCACTGACGTCGCTGATCTGTGACCAGTGCCTATTCCCTCCCGGTGGCGCGCTCGGCCTTCCAAAGCGCAGATTCTGGTCCCGAACCGCTGGATCTGCCAGCGGTTCGCCCCATGACGCAGATGTAGGGTAGCCAGGCGAGTAGGGCGAGACGTTGTTGGGGCTGCCTTGGCCGCCTTGGCCTGAGTGGTGGCGCGTGTCGAAGTACTGCGCATCTGCTAAGGGGACGGCTTGGTAGCCACCCTGAGGGTTTCCGAGAGTGGAGGTGTATGGGCTGGGAAGAGGGGGAGAGAGGGCGGGGGATTGGAGGGGTTGGTTGATTTGGGTGACTTGGGTGTCGTAACTTGAGTTGTGTGTTGGCGTGGGTCGGGAGAGATGAGGGGTTGCGGTGCCGGATGAAGTCATCATCAGGGGGTCGATGGACATGTTGTCAAAATCGATGTTTGTTGGGCCGGAGCTGGGGCCGCCCTTGGGGCCACCACTGCGGTTTTTAGACATAGGTGTGCGGTTTGAACCGGAGCCGGAGGTGTGGCGGCCTTCTGATTTTGCTACGGCGTTGATGCGCCTTAGCAGGAACCAGCCTGTTCCGATGATGGCGATGAGGATCAAGACTACTCCCACGATGATGCCAGCGAGAGCACCTTTTGAGAGACCAGATGATGACCCTGGTGTTGATGCTACCTTGGCCACTGGAAGGGAAGTAGGGGTGAATCTCGGGATTGCCGCTGTTGGCACTGGACTAGGTTTTAACGTTGGTTGAGTTGAAGCAGAATATACGGTGTTGACGACGGTATTAACTGTTGTAAGATGACCTTTCGAATCTGTTATCGTTTTGGCGACTGTGATTTTTACTGTAGGAAATGACGTCTGGTAACAAAATCCATCGCCGCAACCATAGTTACTGTGGCAGCAGCCACCTAAGACGGAGGCACAGTAGGTAGACGATGCTTCGCATGGCGTGCTACTTGCCGAGCTCGAGGTCGGAATGCAGCTATTACTCGCACATTGGTAACCTGCCATACAACACCCACCTGGGAGAGATTAGCCCAAGGTTCCACTAGGTAGAAGGATAGAATACACATACCACCGTCAACAAGTCGACACTCTTGATATCCAAGCTGTGTACATATATCTAGCGAGGGAGGTGTTGTCGCATAACAACTGCTGGTCCCGCACGAGTGATCATCAGGGCAGCATCCGCCACTCAATGACGATGGGCATAGCGAATAATTCTGGGGGCATTCGTCGGCCCTCTTGAATAACGGCGCTTTTGTGAAGGTCATATCCTGCATCGCTAATATAGCAGCTGGCTGCTTCGGCACTCCAGTGGGCGCAGCCATGATGAAACGACCGAGCGCTGATTATAATAAATCGTTTGGACAGGGTCTTTTCGTATCGTGTGCGAACGGTATGGGATAGGAATCTCGGGACACGTCGTTCTAGAAATTCATATCCATCGTGCTTTCATCGAAGGTGGATGGTCTCGACGCATGTATATGTTCGACTAATGAGTCGTAGACTCGAGCTCTTCCTCAAAAGTGCGCTCAATAGCTCAACCTGTCGCCCCGAAGAAACACGTTGCCGTTCTGCAATCAATAAATGTCGTCGTTGTGCTGGCCTTGCCACTGTGTGTGCTCTGTCGCAATGCGATGCGATGCGCTCCCCGCACTACCTATGCACCAGCCTTGCCTTGCCACGAATTCCAAATAAGATATACACAACAGCGAATCTCGATAAGTATCTCAGAACAGATGAAACAAAACGTAAAAAAACAGTATCCAAAGAATAAACTCTGCAAAAGCTTGTGATGACGCGCGGATCGAGACAGAATAGAAGAATCGCGAAAATCCCGAAATAGAACGACCTACTCTCACTCAGCTTATGTACCTGAAGGAAGGCCAGTGAGGCCTGCCACGATGAATCCCTCCGAGGGAGGAAGGGCTGACCGTCGGCCACCCAGATGCTGGGTAATCGACCGTGCAGCCCCAATTGCGCATGGATGGCACAGCCCAGAGCATGATGCCTGACAGTTCCGACGAATGGTGATCGCAGAAGGATCATCCCGGCTGCAGATGGCATGATGTCCACGAGTGGGAGTGCAGCGATACGGCTGGTAAAAGGACCGGTGAGGATAGTTAGCGGGGTTGGGGGGGAAGGATTCTCGGATTCTCAGCCACGATGGGGCATGAAAGCCATCCAGCGACCATATACAGCTATGAACAGCCACTCCACGGGGTGAACAGCCACCGCAGACAGCCTTGTGTGGTTGAGGAAATAGAGTAATAAAAAGTAAGACCAGTCGTAAAGGCCGGTCGTACGTCTTAAGCCCAGTCAGGGCCAGTCAAGACCAGTCGGGTCAGCCCTATGGTGCAAGAGAGAGTATGAATGGCGGTGCTGGATATATCCAATGGATAGAGTGCGAATGGAGTGGAGTATGCTTATGTTTCGTATTGTATGCTTATGCTTGTATGCACGGAGGACTGCTCCGAGCTTGACAGACAGGCACACACTGTCAACCTGGACAGAACCTAGCTTGACAGATCAGTAATATCACTAAATATCCAATATTTAATATATTATAGACGCCCACAAGCTCGGCGGTGGGTTTCCCCTCAATATTGCCAAAGACAGAGAGTACTGTGCAATATCTGTGCCGGATAGTATGTAGGTACTGGACCGTACGTATGCCCCCACCCGTATACGCACCTCAGCGACCTGCACCTGCATGTCCTCTCACTCCGTGTGAATAGAGTGAGTACCTTTCATTCGTCATGTGCCTCGTCATCCCCCTCCACGCCTTTTCACCACCACCAAATAAATAAAATCCGAATAAATACAAAATAACAATTACTCCCTACCCATTATCAAACCCTATATCACCAAGACCCTCTCCATAACTCACATTCAACCCAAGCACGTGATGCCAAGTCCAGGTCCCCAGTGACGTTCCTTGGCGATCACAAATCCGCATACGCGAGCGACCACCTCGTCATGACCAAGGCAACCCGCCAAGCAGCAGCGACAGCGACAGGAGCACCAAACGTCTCCAACAACCCTCTCCTACCGCACTGAACAAAACCCCAAACCGAATCAACAGCCAGTCCCCCATCCGGACAACCACTCAATCCACTCATCCAAGCACACCTGCACCCACCCGCCTCCTTGCGTCTCCATTCCCTCGTTCCCGGAGCTTAGCTCCCACGCACACGACTCGATGCACCTCCCCTCCAGCGGCACAATGCCTTCACTCCTCTCGCTGCTCTTCCCCCTCTCCGTCGCGGCGCTGGGCACAATCGACTGCTCCAAGATGCTAGCGGATAAGCATAACTTCGACCTCAGCGCGCTGGACGGCCCGCACTCGGTCATGCATAGTGTGGACCAGCCGCCGTCGATGCTGAATACGACGTACACGATTAACATATGCCGGCCGCTCGTGCCGGATAGTGGTGTGAAGAAGGAGGAGCGCTGTCCGGGTCCTACGAGAGGTTCGTTTCCTGCTCCTAGTCCCCCGTTCCATCCCCAGCTTAAGCCGCACCCACACATATACGAGATGATATGCTAACCCTCTTTCTTTCAGTCTGCGCAATCGAGCGCCTCATCAACCCCATCGAAGACACCACCACCATCTCCCGCGTCATCCCCATAGCCGGGGACCTCCAAAACTTCCCCGGCGGCACCCTACTCGACGCCTCTTACACACGTCTCCGCACCGCGCCCTCGCCCGCGGACCAGGAACGCGAAGGCATCCGCGTGGAGCTGCACGGCGGCTCGTACAAGGGGCGCAAACAGCGCGCTGTGGTGGAGTTTTTGTGTGATCCTGATGTCACTGGGACGGAGGAGGAGGAGGAGAGCGTGTTGGATGTTTATAGACGTGCGGAAGATGGGGGTGAGGGGAAGGGCAATGGAACGACGACGAGGGGGACGAAGCCGTTGGTGTTTAAGAAGTATGGACCTGAGGGGGCGAAGGGAGAGGTGGATGTTTTGACGCTGGAGTGGAGGACGATGTATGCTTGTGAGAATGTTGATGGTGGCGGGGGCCAGAAAGCGAGTTGGGGGTTTTTCACGTGGTTTATTATTATGTTGGTCCTCCCTATTTTATCATACCTACTGGAAGCAAGCAAAGCTAACGCAGAAACAGCGCATTCATGTCCATAGCAACCTACCTCATCTTCGGCTCCTGGCTCAACTACAACCGCTACGGCGCTCGCGGGTGGGACCTCCTCCCCCACGGCGACACTATCCGCGACGTACCCTACCTCATCAAAGACTGGTCCCGCCGCGTCTTCAACACCGTCCAGGACAGCGGATCGAGAGGCGGGTACGCCGCTGTGTAGATTCTCTTATCGTTATCACTTCATCATCATCTTCGGGGGATAGTTGGGGGGGTGGGGGTACCGATTCTGCCGTGTCCTTTTACGCTTGAAAGTGGGGAGAGGTTGGGGTTTACCTAAGTTTAAAGTTTGCCTGTTTTGGCGTTTCGGAGACCGCAGCAGCACCGCCCCCGTTGAGGGGCGGCGCGCTTTTTTTTGTAGCATATAGAGGGTCTTGGAATGGGATTTTAATGCTGTGGTGTGCCTTGCACGCCCTTCTTTTTCGATCACATAATTACTTCCGATTACAGTGCCTTGCATCTCAGTGAACAGTGAAGTAGTAGTGAACAGACTAGTATTATTATACACGCTGGCTACACAAACCAGACTTACTGTGGTTACCGTTACGTCGGGATCATCCCCCGCACACCCTTCATACCCACCCCGTCTAACCCCGCCATATCCCCTAATGGCCCCAGAAATATCAAAGAAGCCTTCCGGAACACACCGAACGCCCCTGTCTTTCCCCCCACAAATGCTAGAATAGAACAGACCGAGAACGCCGAATCCCATGCCCACACCACCCTCCCAAACAGTAAACCAGGAGAAGTATAAATCCCGCCCCTCACACTTCCCCCTCTACCTCCCTTAGCGAAACACTGACACCCTTGCCGCCTAGCCCCATAACCTTCTCCTCTAGCTTCTTCATCTCGTCTAGCGCTACGATGTCATCGCCGCCTCCGATACTCTTCCCTTTCACCAGCACGTTCGGCACTGTCTTGCGGCCTGTCATGGTCGCGAGGCGGGCCTGGAGCGCGGGGCCGAGGGGGTGCTTGTCCAACTCAACGACGTAGGGCGTTGGTGTGATGGTGTATTTGGTGAGGAGGATTGATTTGGCTTTGCGCGAGAAGCCGCAGTATGATTTGGAGAAGATGATGACTGTGGTCTGTTAGCTTGGGGTTTCTTTATCAGCGATTTCTTTGTTTGCCGGGGGAGACGAACTAGGTGACATCTTGAGAATACTATTCATCTCCGCCGTAACCGCCTCATCCGACTCATCAGGCTTCTCCGGCTTCCCCTCCTCCACATCAGGAATAGGATACTTCTTCCTCCCCGCCACATTCCTATCCTTCCCCTTCCCCGCCCCCGCATCCTTCACAATCTCCTTCGGCGCAACAACCTTCTGCTGCCCCTCCGCCTTCTCCTTCGCGCTAATCTTCCCCTTATCCCTATCCCCCGCCGTCTCCTCCTCACCCATAACACTCTCCCTAGTCGGCGCTTTCTTATTCGCCATCTCCTTCGCCGCGACCTCTGCGTCCATCAGGCGCCTGCTCATCGCCTCGGCGACTTTGTCATCTTCATCCCCGCCGCTCTTGCGCTGCGGCTCGATCTTGTCGAGGCCGTCGGATTCGAGGCGCGTGCGGGTGCGGGTGTAGAAATCGTGGGAGGCGACGGCGCGGGAGGAGGAGGTGATGTAGAGGATTCCTACTACGGCGGCGAGGACGAGGACGAAGAGGAGGCGGTTGCGGCGGGGTGCCATGGTGGTGAGGTTGTTGAGTCGTAGGAGGGGTGTTGCATTCGCTGGCCGCGGTTCTCAAATCTCGAGAAATGAATGAATGTCGTTCGTCTATCGTCGTCGGTCTGTCGTCGTTGCTGGAAGATGGGATGTTAGAGAAAGAGAGAAGAGTTTAGGACATCGTAGAAGTGCGGAGGTAGTAGGAGGAAGGATTGTGTGGGGGATGGGGGAGGTGGGTTTTTTGTGGACGGGTTCGAT
Organism: Pseudogymnoascus sp. VKM F-4516 (FW-969); assembly: GCA_000750815.1. Taxonomy (NCBI): domain Eukaryota; kingdom Fungi; phylum Ascomycota; class Leotiomycetes; order Thelebolales; family Thelebolaceae; genus Pseudogymnoascus; species Pseudogymnoascus sp. VKM F-4516 (FW-969). The sequence goes on from JPJZ01000197.1 coordinate 8,462, forward strand.
TGGACTTACCGTGAGCTACCGGCTGGGAGTGTATCGCCGGCTGTGCACTTGTGCTGTAACTGTGCTGTGCACAAGCCAATGTTCGAGATCTTCGGGGTGGGGACGCAGGGTCAGCTCACGCAGGTACGGTGGAGCCGGTGGAGGTACTTGGGTGGACTAGTGCTTTGTAGTGTGGTGTTGGGTACTGGGGAGTTGGTATGGACGACGTAAGGTCGACGCCGTACGAAAGACGACGATTTGAATTGACCGTCGACGATGAGATGAAGAGGCCCAGATGGAAAGATGAATACGTGTAGTTTGTAAATGTGAAGTGAGGTTAAGGATAATAATATTGGTATTAAGAATCATGGGCATACACACAGTAGCAAATGGCACGAGGACAACAAATAGGCGAAAAAGCGCTAGTACTAAAGTATCGAAAAGCTTAAAGGGCGATGGGTTGACGATTGGGAGAAGATAATACAGTATACAGGAGAGTAATGCAGGTGCATAGGGGGAAATGTCAGAGTAGCGTAGGGGGGATAGTAGGGGGATGATGCTACTTGAGTAGAGGGCCAATAGGGCCTATGGGGCCTGGATGACTCTAGCAGGACTCTAAAGGAGATGTTTATAGTGCTGACGTGTGCATTTATAGAAAGTTTTGTCTTACTATAGTGAGACTGAAGTATAAAAATACTTGGCGTAGGATGTATTTGGGAGAGGGATTTGGGATAAATATTCAATACTGATGCAATGCTGATCCAATATATCTCTGAATCGGGATGTAGGCTGTACTCTGTATACTCTCGGGGGAAGATCTGCATGGGTTAGAGCGGTTATTGTGCTCATAGTCAGGTATTGTCTGTACGGTAATACTAATGCAGTAGTACATGCGGAGAAATACATCATGCTACTACTGGCAATACTACTGTAATCTAAGTACCTGCACTCTACAGTACACACACATAGTATACACAACTGCGTAAAACTGACACAATTCGATATTCGAGAAACAGGTTCTACAACCTGTCACATTTCCTCCCCTCCTGTTTCTCCTTATTTCTCCTATTCTCCGGCCCCTCTTTCCCCTATTCCCCTTTTCCCCTTTCTATACCTTTTTTTCTTTCACCGCTTCCCCTTTATTCCCCCTCCTTGCTCCTGTCCCTTCTATGTCATTGTCTCTCCCTTGCCGATGTAATCGATTTTTACCGGCCACTTGCCAAGGATTAGGTGTGGCGCGGCCGGGATGCCAAGGTTCGTTGTCCGTTCCCGCTTTCCCCGCACTGCCAAGGATGCTTCGTGCTTCTCCACGGCCTGGACGCTGATCGCTGGGTCACGTGTAGCATGTGAAATATACGAGGAGTCACGTGTTGCATGTGAATGCACCATAGAAACTACAGCTTGAACCTCTTCCCATCCAGCCATTTCCCCTCTTCTCATTCGTTCCATGCAGTTCGGAACCCCGCGTATTCTAAATCCCCACCTTCATTACTCGTCTTCCTTGGTCTTGCCGCCCCACCCCCGCCTCCACTGACCTGGCGGCGGCCTAGCTTCGCTGCCGCCCACCAATTTGATAACACACTCGGCTTCAACACCTAGGACCTATCCTCCTATAAGATTGAAGAGGATAGGCAGTGTCCCCCAAAACATAGACTGAGACAGGGTATCTTCCTCCAAGACGTGGTATGAGGCTGAGTATTGCCCGCCGCCAGCCCCCATCCTGGTGGCCCTGGCAGTGGCCCTAGCGCCGCTGCCGCCCAATCCTCATCTGACAACGCACTCAAGGTCAACACCTATGGCGCCTATCCTTGGAGAATAAGGAGGGGGTGTGGCATCTTCTAGAAGATGAGATGGGACAGGGGTTTGTTCCTCCAAAACGGAATGCGAGGCTGAGTATTGGTGATAGAGGATGTGATAGGTGCCACTGTGTTTGGAGTCATCGAGGCTGGTTGGTATGAGCTGCACTTAAGACCCTCCTGGCTGCTGCACATGTATGCACTGTACCCTTGATCCCACTGCTGGACGAATAATACACATATTCTGCATTAAAACTAGGCAACCTTATCTGATGAAACCGGATGTCGGCGACGACAAGGCTGTGTTAAGCGCCCTTGAGAAGGAACAGCACCATGCAGTGGTGCTGGATGCTGACTGCATTTATAAAGATAGTGAGGAGCCCGACTTTGTAGAGTGTTACCTTTTTTTGTGCACTTTGACTTTCCCCAAGTTATACTGCATTACCAGAACAGCATCAAGAATTCCAACCCCCAAACAGACCATATCTTCAACCACGCCGTAGCCGCTCGTACACCAACCCACCTTCCCACCCCTCTCAAAAACCGCTATGAACCCCAGCCAACCCCCAGGAGCCGGAAACGGAGCATACCAAGGCCCAGGCCCTACTGCCCAGAACTACACCGACTACATCGCCAGTCTCGGCCGACTAGAGCAAGCAAACCGCACCCGCTTTCAGAACGCAGGTATCCCTTTGCCCGCCGGACCGTACAATAATCCACGCCCTTCATATGTCCTCGGCGGAGACGGCTCTGCGTTTCCCGTGCCCCGCAACAATCCCTCGATCCCGGCGTCTGCCCCTTTTGGTTCGAGCACCGGCATAGCAGCTACTACGCCCGCCAACGCTGTGAATCGGCCTGTTGACTCGGGACGCCCTTTGCCGGGGTTTTACGAGGTATGTATATCCCCACTATACCACGTTCAAATATGTCCTTTGCTTTGTTCTAACAGATGCGTGTGCATAGGCATTCAGCGGCGTTGCGCCATCGCTTGCGGGGCAAACATCATCCCAATTCAACGGCGCCCCTCAGCCGGGACAACATCGTCCTGGGTATGGGCCGTTTGTGCAGATTGCACCGCAGCCTGGTCCTTCTCAATTCATGCAGGGGGGGTTGAATAATTGTCAGCCTGGGGGGTCGAATTGGCCTAATGGGCGAGGTTGGTGAAGGGGAAGGAGAGTGAGAGGGCGGCTGTTCATGATCTCGCGGCAGTCATAACAGCTGAGAGCCTGAGGTGATGGCGCCGGGACACTGGCGCAGTGCTTAGCATCGGTGGAAGAAGTAGGCTTGTAGTATAAGTTTGGGCTTTATGCCCTGAACCCTTTCGTTCTTTTTCTTCGTGTTGTTCTACCATACCAATCAATATACACCAAACATGGTGTCTCTATCAATTCTGACTGCACATTATTCTGACAGTGATCTGAGGTGGTTGAATAGAGGAATGAGGGGTCGAGTATTCCTAGGTTTGTCTGTTATGCCTGTTTTTAAAGAGAGGAGTTTGGAAAAGTAAGATGTTGGTAGGAGAGATGGGCTGGGGTGGTGAATGGTGATGTTGCATTGATGCTATTTTCCATGAATGTATGTGATAGTTACTTGCCAAGTCTGTCCTTTGGTGATTATGATGTACTGTTCGCTCCAGCAATTAAATCAATCCCCTATTTCACTCTCGAATCTTGGTGGCAGCTTTTTACATAAGCTGAGCTTAAAATAGCATTCGTACCAGTCTGTGGAAGGAGATGTGAGCCTTGCCCTCTCCCACTGTACTCTACTGCATGCTTCACGTCTACCAACATCACAATCATATGCCCGACTATGGATCAAATTCTTTTATATTCAGCTAAGCTAAGGCAACCGGTCATGAAGCAATACGCCGGTGCAACAATGAATCCATTTGGTAATGTAATGCTTGGTATACGCAGTTTCTGCAGCAAGAACGACCCCCTTTTCCCCAAATATAACGGGCCAGCAGCGCCCAAGAAAGTCAACCATCTAATGCTCTAGGAGATGAAGATCTAATGCTCGAGAAGCTGACCATTTACTGCCCAATGAGAGGAACATCCAATGCCCAGTAAATACCGTCAATACGACGACCATTTACTGCTCAAGAAGAAGACCATCCAATTCTCAGTAAAAGGACCGCCACCAAGACAACGATCTAATGCTCTATAGAAGGAAATTCCGATCTCGAGTAGGACAAGGACGACCACCACCATATCCCCCCTCACTGCTCAATAAGCACACTCGACTTATCAATATTCCTCGTCACAATCGCCAACCCACTATCATCCCTCAGCGTCACAAACGGCGTAACCGCAAACCTTATCCTCGTCCCTCTCATCTGCAGATCCAACGGCTCCACATCCGAGTTGCGCGCACGCATACTGGGCTTCGCAAACTTCGCCCCGGCCTCGGGCATGCTGATGATGAACGTCCAGCCGCACGTGAACAGCTGCGCGGAGAGATCAAACGCCTTTGCCACCACGACGGCGAGGTCGCGGCCTGCATCGGCGCGCACGACGTTGGGGTTCAGTACTAGGGGCAGGATGTCGCGCAGCTTCTTGGTGTGGATGCCGATCATGTATTTGCGGAAGGCGCGGTAGTCTTGGGTGCCCATGATGGCTGAGACGCAGAGAGAGCGCTCGGCGAGGAGTTCGCCGCGTTGGTCGAGGGTCACGCCTGGAGGGGGTGTTAGTTGGTATTTCTTTCTGGAAGGGAGTTGATGAGCCGAATTGGACTGGATTGGGGGTGGACTTACCTTTCTCAGCGAGCTTCTTGCAGATACGGTTCAGATCATCGTCGCTGGCATCGCTATACCCAAGCCAGGTTGTATAGCTCCACACATGGAGATGGATATACTGAATGACCATGCGCATCACAAACCACCTCCTCGTCGCCGTATCGCGCTGAAAACTGCCAATCACAAACGCCGCATCCTTCTCCCCCAACGGCCCCAGACAGCTAAGCATCCACGCCCAGCATCTCGGATGCACCGCAATATCCTTCTCATCAATCGGATTAATCCGATCCGCATACGTGGTAACCCACCCACAAACCATCAAATAAACATCATCAAACGTCGCCACAAACCCCGCAATCAGCTCCTCATTGCTCTCAAACGGAATCAGCGACGTCGCAGGGAACGTCTCAATCCCATTCGCCGCAACCCCATTACATGCCGCGATCACCCGACTCACAGTCGACGCATACGGCGCAAGGGTACACGGTTTCGCTGGACCGCAGGGCATCCCGCCCGCAGCTGGCATACTAGGCCCAAGCAGCTGCGGACTCGGGGGCATACTATCGAACTGGCTAAGCAGCTGCGTTGTAAGCGGCTGCCCCCCCGCCATCGCCTCAGCGCGCGCCTCCTCCTCCGTTTTCCCCATCAGACCAGGCGTCATCCCACCACCCATCTTCGTCGGTGTCGACATCACCGTCTTCGTCGGCGTAGCAAACGGGTTACTCTTCACCGCACTCGCGGCCTTCCCCCCCGACCTCCCCCCCGACCTC
>JPJZ01000207.1:0-16638 GCA_000750815.1 Pseudogymnoascus sp. VKM F-4516 (FW-969)
CCCCGGGCCATGACGAGAGAGGTATTTATCCCGTGTGCTTTACCAAGAGGGATTATCAATCTCGTGTTGGTTGCACATGGAACGGACGGAACGAACACTCCACACCCCCCGCAAAGTTGACAACACATAATATCAACGGGTGCCTATATTTTGTCAATGGTTGGAATATCACAAGGGTAGGGCCGAGGATTAACAGATTGACATCTTGCAGTGCGCTTGGGCTGCAGCAAAGGTGGTTGCATGAAGGCGGCCGGCCAGGCGGGTGGCCCAAAAGGAGGACAAAAAAGTTGATTTTTCTTTGCCACTGGTAGATCCCATGACTGTGGTTTGAGACGCAATGGTCCACAGAGGAAGTGATCCAAGACTCGTGTCTTGTTTGCACGAATAGGCAGGAGATAAGATAGCTTCGACGCAGATCTAAGGGCCATAGTAGCCTCTTGGGCCGTCATGAAGTGGCAATGCCAGCCACCCATCTAAAACTTGTTTTTCTCAATTGAGAGTGGGATGCTCGATTCTGTTGCCCGGTGTGACCTCTCCAAGACAGGTAAAAGGAGGCCATGAAGGTTGGAACCAGGCCTTGTATGGCCTTGGCATATATGGTGATCCATTGTCGTTCCGGTTCCCACCAGTGATCGACAGGATCTGAACGCGGCAGGGTATAAGCGTGTATGAGGCGTCGGACAACAAAGCAATAACGTGATTGTATAGCAGATATCACTGCATATGCAACTTAACAGAGGCATGGGTGAAGCCTCGAATGGCTCGTCGGCTGAGAGACGGAAACGGGGTTGAGCGAGTCCATCGTCGATCGGTCGAGGTGATATCGCCATGCATTGACCAATAGCCGAAATAAAGGGGCCTCGGGGGAGAGTCGTCAGCTCCAAAGTTGAGTGGCGGGAAGGCAGGCGTTCGAATCGGTTGGTGACTGAGAAGTTTGTGGAATTGGGCCTCCCGTTGGAGGCCTCACATGGGTATTGAGCGGGTCTTCTCCGGAGAAGAAAAGGCCGCATCATTTGCCAATCTGCCAGCTCGACGTGTTGAACAAGGGTAAGACAATTCTAAGAAGTTGTCAGTGGTCGGAACAGCACAAATCAAAACATTGTCGTGTTCTCAAAGCCGTGACAGTATGGTCGAGTTTGGGTATAAATACCTGGCTTGGTTGCTCCTCAAAAGCTCTTCATTCTTCAGTCTTCAGCTTCAGTCTTCAGTCTTCAGTCTTCTCACTTCGACTTCGAACAATCTTTCAAACCAAACACAAGATATCTCCAAGTGTCTTCAAGAACTCCAAAGTTCTCCTTGAAACATCACCTTGCACTTCGCCCTCAACCAGCAACTCCAGGTAGGTAGCCATACAAGCTCCTAGTCTCTCTTACTAAACATACTGACGTTTCAATTGCAGTACCACCATATCAAAATGTGCTTCTTTGACCAAACCCTTTACCGCTGCGGCGATTACAAGTGGGGCACCTTCCGTCAACACTGTGCCAAGGAGTACCGCACCGGCGAGACATGCGGCATGAAGCTCGTCATGAACTGCAACGAGGACCGCTCCAAGAACTGCCGGATCTGCGACAAGATCGCTACCAAGCTAAGCCGGCGCCAGAAGGAGGTGGAGCGCATCAAGCGATGGAAGAGCGAGCGAAACCGAAAGGCGTCCATCGAGGCCTCCGAGGACATCATCAGCGGCCTCGATCGCGAGATCTATAACCTCGAGGAGGAACGATTGGATAGGAGGAACCGCTTGTGATGAGATTGTGAGCACATATATCCTTTCCCCCGCGCTGGGATCAGCAGCTAACCGGAAACCCAGGGAGACGAGCTAGGGAGGTGAACCGAAAAAATTACTTTTCTGCTTTGTATTGTTCTCGTTTTTTGGTTTTTGAGGCTCCATTCCGCTCGTTTCAGGAATAGTTGGCGCTGGGAAGGTGGACACACGGACAGATTGGGCGACACACACGCGCCGTGCCACGGAAACATCTCCTTGGCCGGGTCTGCGGAAGGGCTTGCTTGCTTTCCTTGTTGAATAATGAAATTAAATAATGAATGACGAATGAAATTACCACAAACCTTCACCGCTCGGATGATTCCTCCTGTGATATGAATAGGCCCTGGCGATGTAACGGAGAGAAAAATAGAAGAACTGTGTGACTGTGTGACTTGCACACTTGCCCATCGCGATAACCGACGCTCACAGCGCCTAGAGGGGAGGCTCGGCGGGAATGGCTGAGTGGTGAAACAATGGGTAGGGTGTGAGGCGCTTGGTCAGTCTGAACGTAGCTCTGGTCACCTGAAAAGCCCGGATCTGGTTGGAGGAAGATGTGATAGAGCAAGGGCTTCCCATCCAGCGTTACACATGAGAGAGAGACACGGAGGAAAGATAGGTGGATGGTTGTTTTGGTAGCTATGGTAGCTATTTACCGGTGTTGTTGATCGATGTTGTGAGGAAAGCGGGGAAATATATTGGGCGCTTAATTCGATTGTCGTTGTTGCCGACTCTGGGACGTTGATGGCAACTGTAAGCGAGTGGACGACCAAAGTGCCAGCAACATATCACGATCAAGTCCTAGTAGATGCCAAATCCAAACCATCAGGATATGGATAATGCGAAGTGCGATCGAGACACTTTATATCCTCCAAAGAACTGAATTCAGAGGTTTGACCATTGCAGCGCATACAAGCACGTGGCTCTGAGTGACTGGACCACGGTGGTTGTCGCTGCCGGCGAATCTCACAAGCCGACAGGACGAAACACCAATAGAATGCCTCATCATCGAAATCAAATTAAACAGACATTGAAATAGTTGTACCTGGGCCAATAATAAATGTTTTGTGCTGTCTAGCTGTGCCTGGAGTTATCCAATAGCAAAAATTATCTTTCCCACACACGCGACGTGCCGTACGTATATGCGGGGGTATCATTTGAAAGCATAAAAACGCCTGCGCCGTCGCTTTACTGTACAAGTTGAACGAAACCCTCCCTGTGTAGGTTGTAGCCTACTTTATTTTGTCCCGCGCTCCATATCTGCGAACCCTCCCAGCAAGGGACCTACGTCCGGCTTGGTAATTCCTGGGCTCTTCCCGGATATCTCGTCGTCTTCGTCATCAGATAGCCAATCGGCGTCTTGCTTGCCATCTGCCGTCGGTGGTCTAGAGATGTTCGCATAAGGGTCTTCCATTGGTGGCTTCCCAAGAATATCTTTGTATGTGATGAATCTCGTGCTTTGTGCAGCATAGGTTGTGGCTGGGGGGCGTTGTTGGTTCTGGGGAACTGTCGCGAAGATGTCGACAAGGTGACTGTGCGAATTGATCAGTAAGGCACAACTGGCAATTTGAGTCTGGACAATAAATTGACATACTTAGAAGTCTCTGATACAATGTTCTGCAGAGCCTCACTTTCGCGTTGCACATCTTGTGGATCCGCCTGTGTTGCAACCGCATTTTGATCGGTAAAGCTTCCGTAGTTGGGCGCCAGAGAGTCCTCGAAGAGCAGTCCTGAAGTATCATCCTAAAGCAGCAACGTAATTAGCCGCTGCCTTCAATCAAATGGGTAGTTAAGCCTGTAGTACACACCTCTTCAGAGCCGCGATCGCGACCTAAGCAGGACGAGCAGATCCCCATTGCGGCGTAAATCAGGGAGGCCCCTAATACACAAATCTATAGACAGTGCATTAACTCGCCAGAATAAGACCTCAATGAGTGAGGTGTTGCAAAGAATTTCAGCCGGCGACGGCTTCAGGCATAGGACTGAAACGGAGGTATTTGAGATATTGATAGACTGGAGAGGTTGGGGTCGAGAGCGGGCGGTGAAGGAATTCTGCCGCACCCTTCACTCATATTGACGTTTTAGGCACGTGCAACTGAACGCGATTCATCGAGCACGACTTGAGTAGAGAGCACGAAACATTTCATGAGTGTCAAGTTCAATAATTTTCGAAATACAATTATGAAAGCACTTTTGAACTAACAGAAGTTATGACAACTATTTTAAGGGAATTTGGTACACAAAACACAAATACTGTATGTCTCAAAGTTCGGCATGGCCACTAAGCTCTCTACGCACTCAACGGAGCCGCCGACATATCAAAGCAGAGAGCTTTTTGTGAGGTTTGCCTTGCGGGACAATAAATCCATAATATCGGACACCGAGAAACGCCGTTGCACGGCGAACTTGTCGGAGTTTGCTGAGCTGACATTCAATCAGCACTCAGTACGAGCGATCATCAGGGCGACGTGGGTGCATTGATGGACCCTCCGCTCCCTGTGGGCATTGCTCGGCTGTTGGGATTACGAGCTGTGGGGACCTTTAAACGGCGTCGATCTGCAGTAAAACACAGCAATACGAGGTTTGTGCATCCTAGCAGGTAAGGCCAAATGACATGGCATTCTCTTGGTGTGTGTCGTCATATGTTGATGGCATGTTAATATAGGGGGTAAGATATCTTCTATTAATGGAAAATAATTGGAAATCAGACCGGCAAACAGTGGCAAAAGAAGCGCAATACCATGGAACCCAAAAAGTAATCATTCATCATCTTCAGTCCCTACAAAAACAAGAACAGCCTTGCTACGCGAGGTGCGGGAAGCTTGTTCACGTACCCACCGCAAGAATTCCATGGTCCGCCATCAAGGCTGAAAGGAGGTTATTCAGTGATGATCACAAACATCCCGACCCTGGAACACAGCCAATCTGCGCACAACTATGCATAAACAGCCCATTCGATAACTATTTCTGATATACCGTCCTCGTACCGCTCACTTCCTTAATTTCAAGCGGGATATATCCAGGGCTTTGTTCCACACGGAGCTCCGGTACCCTGGCGCCTCCCTCCTTCCCCACGTTGCATTTGGACCCGCCCTCCGAGGCATCGTCACTGTGGGCCTGTTGTAACAAGATATATAAATCTCGTCCATTGCCCTCATCTGCTCTTCTTTTCCCTCGTCTTCCCAAGCCTCCAACTTGCAACATATCAAGATGCGTTTCTCAACTTCTGCCGCTGTTATCAGCGCCGTCCTCTCGCAGGTCTCCGCCCAGGACATCAGCGTCTTCACCCTGAAGGCCTGGAACCCACAATCCACCCTACAAGGAAAGGATGTCAACGCCGCAGGCCGCGCCTTCTACGTCGGCCTCGATAGCCCCGCCACCTACTGCCCTCTCACCCCCTCTGTCTCCTGCCCACCCGGAAATGAGACCGTAGTCTACAAGGGAGGAATGTCCCTTGCGTAAGTGCCAGCACCTTCCTCACCGCAGAAATATATACTGATTAGTTTGATAGTGTCGTCGTCCCCGGTGGCCAGCAGACCTACGTCGAGACCTCGGGAGCCGTTGGCTTCACCCAGGCTCACTCCGCCTCCGTCCCAGTCGGTGCCTACATCGGTGGCTTCACCACCTACACCACCCTTGATGGCAATGGAGTCAACCAGACCATTGTCACCTGGGAGACCCCAGAGCACCCAGAGTTCGGTAAGTAACACTCAACTGCCCTTCGTCCCTATTTCTTTGACCGACAATTAACATGTCCCAGCTGGTCTCGTTGCCTGCCCTAAGACATCGGAATACGTTGATGCTTCCGCCACCCACCAGGTCTACGGACGCACCCCTGGTTTCAACCAGACCGACTGTGTTGAGCTGAAGGGTCTCCTTGCCGTTGCGCAGCCAAACAACGATGCTGGTGCTTGGCAGTACACTTAAATGTCTCTGTTGGCTGATCAGTCAGGTATCTGATATGGATACTAAGAGGCATAGGATGAGAATGTGTTTGACGAACGAATACAAAGGTGGTGTTGGTTTGGTCTGATGGTAGATTTAACGATTAACGTTATAACTCGATATTGCCTAAAATGTAATATTATTTTAACTCATGCATGACCGCTGTCTCGCTGTCTCGTAGTATATTTTTGTAACATGTATTTATTACAACTGTGTTTTATCACCAGACATGGCAAAGTGACTTGACGGATGGCTGAATCTGTACCTTGATCGGTAACGCGGGGTGGCTCAACAACGACATCTCATTGGCTCAGACAGCTTAATCCGGTCAGCACCTCAACAACGTCTCATGAGACAACTCGTCGTCGTCGCATCAACCTTTTGATATAACAATATCACTTGATACGGTAACTCCTGGGATATATATAAACAAGAGGCTAAAAATATCCCATTGAAAAACCGTTTCCACTTTCGACTTCGCAACTTCTTGATTGATTCTGATATCGTACCTGCCTAGCTTGTCATCATCGAACCCCGCATTATCAGAAACGTCTGATATAATAACTTTGCCATCTGGAATAACTTTGGAAGAACCTTGCAGCAAGTAAATTGACTTAAATAAGGGAAGAGTTAAATATTCACGATGTCAATGCCCATGGAAACGGTAGTGGTTTCCGAGGCCGCCGATGATATCCATGGCCTCGAAGACGAACACACCTACCCACCGAACAGCAAACCAGACTGGTCCAACCTCGATATCCTCCACAGAAACACCCTTCCTCCCCGCGCAACTTTCTACAACTACTCTTCTGAAAAAGACGCCCTCTCGCGCGACGTCACCAAATCCCATACCCTCTCCCTCTCCGGCACGTGGAAATTCCACCTTACGCCATTCCCCACCGAGCCAGCCAAGGACTTTGAGTTCTACGCCTCAGATTTTGATACATCTAAGTGGGACGATATTGCTGTCCCTGGGATGTGGCAGCTCCAAGGTCACGGGAAGGGACCGCAGTACACTAACCTGAACTTCCCGTGGGCTGTGGACCCGCCGAACATCCCGTTTGATGATAATGAGACGGGGCATTATGTCCGGGAATTTGAAGTCCCCAAGGAGTGGATAAAAATCGAGCAGCAGCTGAGTATTAGATTTGAGGGCGTGGATTCAGGGTTTCATGTTTGGCTTAATGGGAAGGAGGTGGGGTATAGTCAGGGGGCGAGGAATCCAAGTGAATGGGATATTTCGGGACTTGTGAAGGAGGGGAAAAATAAGCTTGCAGTTAGGGTGTATCAGAGGTGTGATGGGACGTATCTTGAAGACCAGGTAAGGATTGAGGTTTTAGTTTGCCGAAATAAGCTAACGCAGGTATTTAGGACCAGTGGTGGCTGAGTGGGATCTTCAGAGATGTGAATCTCTTCGCATTCCCTAAAGTCCACATTAAGGACTTCAAGGTTGAAACTACTCTGAAGAATGATTACCAGGATGCGCTCCTGTTCCTCCGAGTCGAGCTCAGCTCACCGGTCAAGGTTCAAGTCAAGCTACTGGACGAGGATTCGAAGACCCTTAAAACAGTGGAACAGAAGTCAGCTCTATCCACTGTCTTCTTCGAGATCCCCATGCAGAAGCCAAACCTCTGGACCGCCGAGTCTCCCTATCTGTATAAGTTGGTCATATCAGCGGGCGAAAACCAAGTGATATCCCAACGAGTCGGTTTCAGACAAGTAAAGGTAAAAGACGGCCTCCTCAAAGTCAACGGCAACCGAATCGTCATCCGCGGCGTCAACAGACACGAGCACCACCCTAACCATGGCCGAGCCGTTCCCTACGATTTCCTGCGCAGAGACCTGCTCATAATGAAGACACACAATATTAACGCCATCAGGACATCGCATTATATCAACGATCCACGTCTCTACGACCTCGCTGACGAACTCGGTCTCTGGATCCTCGACGAGTGTGACCTCGAATGTCATGGCATGGGCGAGCTGGGAACTGACTTTGCCTCTTGGACGAGCGACAATCCGCTGTGGAAAGAGGCGTATGTAGATCGCGCGCGGCAGATGATAATGCGCGACAAGAACCACCCAAGTATCATCATCTGGTCTCTCGGCAACGAGTCGGCTTATGGGCGGAACCACAAGTCGATGTACGAGTTTATCAAGTCGTATGATAAGACGAGACCGGTGCATTACGAGGCTGATTTCAATGCTGAAAGTACGGACATCTTTAGCAGGATGTATCATTCTGTTGATCAGATCATCCAGTTTGCTACAACAAATAAGGTGGCGAAGCCGTTGGTGTTGTGCGAGTATGTTCATGCTATGGGAAATGGACCTGGAGGGATTAAGGAGTACGTCGATGCTTTCTACAAGTATCCCCAACTCCAAGGCGGCTTTGTATGGGAATGGGCAAACCACGTAAGTCTTCAAGTGAACCCCTTAAAGTATCTCGCTCTGAACGCACGACTAACCCACCCAGGGCCTCCGCACCAAAGCCGCAGACGGAACGGAATACTACGGCTTCGGCGGTGACTTTGGCGATGTCCCCAATGACGGACACTTCGTCCTCGATGGCCTCCTCTTCTCTGACCACACGCCTACGCCTGGCCTAACTGAGTACAAGAAAGCCATTGAGCCCGTGCAAATCCTCACCGAGGGCAGCACGCCACAAAAGATCAAAATCATCAACCGCTACGACTTCGTCACCCTCGATCACCTGAAATGCGAGTACTCCATCGTCAGCGACAGCGCGCCGAAGTCGAAGAAGAAGGAGGTTGAAATACCCAAGGGTATCAAACCAGGCGCAACAGCCGAGATCGAGATTAAATCCCTCGACCTCTCAGGGATCCACGCAGAAGCGTACGTCGAGCTATCCTTTACCCTCGCCAAAGCCACAAACTGGGCCCCATCAGGCTTTGAACTTGCGTTCGGGCAAATTCAGATCCACGCCCCCGTTCCCCTTCCTCCCCTCTCACTCACCCTCTCTCCCACCACCACCACCCCAACAATAACAACCCTCTCCCCCTCCCTCCTCCAAATCACCACACAAACAACAACATACAACTTCTCCCCTCCTACCGGCCAGTTGCTCAGCCTCACCCACCCCCCGCACCCACCCCTCCTCACTTCCCCGTTAACACCCATCTTCTACCGCGCCCCAACCGACAACGACCTCCCCGACTCTCGCGGCTGGCATGCCTCCTTCCTGCACCTCGCGCGCCCGCACCCGATCTCCTGCACTACATCCACATCCGCCTCTGCCAAGACCGCAACAATAACCACAATAACCCGCTTCGCACCACCAGTACAGGCATGGTCAATCCTCCTAACAACAACATACATATTCACACCCACCTCCCTCCACATCTCTATGCGCGGCCACCCATCCGGTCCCAAGCTCCCCGAGACTCTCCCCCGCATCGGGCTTGAGCTAGGTCTCCACCCAAAATTTGGGAAAGCGAAGTGGTGGGGCAGGGGACCCGGGGAGGGGTACTCGGATACGAAGATGGCGCAGCGGTTTGGGAATTGGGAAGCTGATGACGAAAAAGATGGGGAGGGTGGGAGAGGGTTGTGGACTGGCTACGAGTGGCCTCAAGAAGGGGGACATAGGACGGATGTGCGGTGGGTTGAGTTTTCCACCTTTGGGGGTGAGAAAGGAGAAGAAGAGAAAGGACAGGGCAAGAAGAAGGGGGATACCCTCAAAGCGACGTTTGGTGCGGAACCAGGGTGCGGGTTTACGGCGAATCATTTCGAGACGAAGGATTTGGAGGAGTGTATGCATGATTATGAGTTGCAGAAACGCAAAAGGGAAGGGTGGGTGGTGAGGCTGGATTGGAAGCAGCATGGGATTGGGAGTGGGAGTTGTGGGCCGGGACCGGCGGAGCAGTATGTGTTGAGGGCGAAGGATTTTGAGTTTGAGGTTGTGCTTGAGTAAAAAAGGGCGCCGGGGAGGGGGGGGGGATGGTTTCTTGTCAGTCCAGGGGTTTCACGCGTCGGCGGTTTGCTTCATTTGTAGTAAAAAGAGTTATGAAATTCCATCTATTCATGCAAATCAAACAACACAGCGCAGAAGCAACAGCAGCATTAAAACAAATCCGTCATAGCCCCATGACTCGCATCCCCGACCAACCTCTGATACTTCCCCAACACACCCCTATTCACCTTACTCTTCGGCGCCTTCCACTCCTTCAATCTCCTATCAATCTCCTCCTGCGGCACATCCATACTCAGCGTATTCGTCTTCGCCGAAATAGTCACCATATCCCCATCCCTAACAACCGCAATCGGTCCACCCACCGCCGCCTCAGGAACAACATGTCCCACGATAAACCCGTGGGACGCTCCACTGTACCGTCCATCAGTCACTAACGCCACATTCGTCAGACCCGCGCCCATAATCGCCGCCGAAGCCTTAAGTTGCTCCGGCATTCCGGGACCGCCCTTGGGACCCTCATAGCGGACAATGACGACGATGTTATCACCCCTCGGGATCGCGCCTGCGTTCAGCGCGGCGTCAAGCTGCTCCTCCTTATCGAACACGCGCGCGGCACCGGTGAATTCCAGGCCCTCCTTTCCGGTGATCTTAGCGACTGCGCCTCCGGGCGCGATGTTACCGCGGAGAATCTGCAAGTGGCCGGAAGACTTGATAGGGTTGTCGAGCGGGCGGATGATGACTTGGTCTTGGGGGAGGGAGGGGAAGGAGACGAGGTTCTCGGCGAGGGTCTTGCCTGTGACAGTGGGGATGGAGCCGTTGATTAGGCCGGCAGCGATGAGGTACTTGAGAACGGAGGGGGTGCCGCCGATGTCGTACAGGTCCTCCATGTAGTACTCTCCCGATGGTGCGAGGTTGGCGAGGAAGGGGATCTTGTCCGAGACGCGCTGGATGTCGTCAATGGTCAGCTCGACCTCTGCGGTACGTGCCATGGCGAGGAAGTGCAGGACGCCGTTTGTGGAGCCACCGAGCGCCATGGTGAGGACGAGGGCATTCTCAAAGGACTCCTTGGTGAGCAGCTTGCGTGGGGTGATGTTCTGCTCCATGCAGACCTTGATTGTCTCAGCCGCCTTCTCGCACTCACGCATCTTGGCGGGCGACTCGGCGGGGTTGGAGGAGGAGCCGGGGAGGCAGAGACCCATAGCCTCAATGGCTGTGGACATGGTGTTGGCGGTGTACATGCCGCCGCAGCCACCGGCGCCGGGGCAGGCGTGGCGCTCAATGTCGTCCATGACGTCGGAGGGCGTCTTGCCTTCGGTGCCGGGGTCGACGGCGGCGTGGAGCTTGCCGTAGGTGAATGCGCCTGAGGCTTCGTAGCAGGTGCTGATGTTGATGGGCTTGGCGAGGAGCTTGGAGAAGCCCTTCTTGATGGTTCCGCCGTAGATCATCAGGAAGGGGCGGTTGTGGCGTGCCGCGGCCATGATAACACCGGGCATGTTCTTGTCGCAGCCGGGAATGGAGATGTTGGCATCGTGGTGCTGAGCGCAGGTGACGGTTTCGATCGAGTCGGCAATGACTTCACGAGTCTGTAGGGAGAAGCGCATTCCTGGAGTCTGTTAGTGGCGAGTCTTAAAGGGCAGTTGGGAATTGGGGGTGGCATGCCTTCTCCGCCCATTGTGATGGCATCGGATACACCGATTGTGTTGAACTGCCACGCCAGCATGTTCTGCTTGACCACTGCCGCTTTGACGACCTTTCCCAAGTCATTTACTGGAGAGAAACTTCGTTAGCCGGGTTTTCTAAGTTGAATGAAAGTGTTCGTCCTTACAATGCATGCTGGGATGGCTGTCAGTATTCTGAATTGTAATGAGGGGTAATTGGTAAGACTCACTTGCACGGGTTCCCCTCCCACCATACTGTAGAGATACCGACATGAGGAGCAGTCTTCATCATCTCTTTGTTCGGCACGCCGGCCGCGTAGAGCATAGCCTATACAGTGTCAGGAACTGGCAAGCTCACAGGCAGCTATTGCCAGCAGATTCGAGTTGGGGACATACCTGTGCTCCGGGAAAGTCATGATCCTTGGTCAGGGTGGCCGACCACCTGTTCAATATCGGCTTGCCATCTCTGAGAGTGCCATGGGGAATGCAAGGGAAGGAGATGTAGCTCGGAGCCTCTGGGACATGCTCAGGAGCAGACATGGTGACTTTAAAGGGTGGTGAGTGATCAAGGATTGTAGATATAGAATATGCAGGGCGCCTCAAGGTTGCACCGCGTATATGAACTGTGTGAGATTTTTGACCAGGATATGTGAGAACAAGAAATAAATATATAAAAAGAGGCTTTCCGGGTGAATTGATCGAGCTACAAAGGGTTATTCTGGGTCCATTCCTGTGTTCAGCCGGTGAAGGGGGAAAGCTCCTGGTAATACTGGGTGTAGTAATGGGTCCTGATGGTCGACTGTGCCCCGAGGATGCGGGGTTACCCCCCACTACCACACACAATCGTGTCAACCCCACCTCCGTCGTTCGCTCTTTCTGTTTCCCCGTGTGTAATTCCGAACACGTCGGATATCATTGGCTGGGTGGTAGTAAATAGTGGCCGGCACAGAACACGGCATCCACTTCATACGCCAATACTCATAATCACAGTCTCACAGAGGGTCGAGAAAGGGAAATCCAGACTGATGGGATATGGAAAGGTTACTTGGCATTGCTGCTAAAGTCCCGTGGAAGTGTAAGTACTTTCCTAATGACTGCGGATCCAGTCACGAAAGGGGAAGGCAGGCTTGAGGCTCAAAACTCATAGCCAGTCCCTTCTGCGCTTGATCTAGCTCCTATAGCCATGTCAGAAAGCACCATGTGTTTATATAGGACCCTTGGACTCGTCGAATCTTTTATGAAAGGGAATATTATAAATCACGTGACTATGCGGTACCTTGGCTAGCAGCGGACTCCAGCGGCTTCCAGCGGACATGGCGGACCATGGCGG
The DNA here is from genome assembly GCA_000750815.1 of Pseudogymnoascus sp. VKM F-4516 (FW-969). NCBI lineage: Eukaryota > Fungi > Ascomycota > Leotiomycetes > Thelebolales > Thelebolaceae > Pseudogymnoascus > Pseudogymnoascus sp. VKM F-4516 (FW-969). The sequence continues at coordinate 12,627 of JPJZ01000207.1, forward strand.
GCCACAGCGGACCAAGGCCAAACCCAGCGGACCCAGCGGACCCAGCGGAACCCCTCTCCCCTCCCCAACAACTACCCCGCTCCACTGGACCTCCACCTCATGGGCTATGTCGACCAAGTTATCTCACCCAAGAGTACCATATAATTAGAAAATACATAACAGGTACATTTACCCACTGGTTAATTGCAGTACAAACTGCTCTAATTTCATGTACACCCCTAGTACCACACTCAGTAGATCCCCCCATCCACTCGCCCTCCTCAACTTACTCGTTCTGGGTTTCAGCCTTGTTCTATTACAAGCCTTCCCGACATCCAAGATCCAAGCTAAGGCCTGCCTGCCTGCTCGGTTCAAGGTCCCAAACAACTTCTCAAACCTCACTTTTTCCCCATCAACACCACAAATCCAGCAACCATGGCTTCCTCTCCCTCTCCCCCAGAGCATGCCCGCACTGCTATCCTCGAGAGCCGTCCGCCCGTCACCGACGATCTCACATACCTCACGATTGTGCAATCTCACCTTTCGCCCGAGATCCTACCCACGCTCAATGACGTACTTCAGGATGTCGAGCTCACCCAGAGAATTGGCTGGGATCTCGTCCACATGCTGCTGCCACTCCCCGGATCCGCGCCGTGCTTGAAGACAGTGGCACGCCTGGGGAACCCGAGAGAGGTTATCCTCCAGGTTACCGAGGCGTTGAGGTTACTGGAGCTGGACCAGCCGGTGGAGGAGGAAGATAACGACGGTGCGGAGGAGAAGCCTGCGGAGACTGAAGACGCAAAGAAGACCGAACAGCCTGAGCCTACTCGCGATGCACTTGTTGCGTCACCAACCCAAGCCGAGGCATCAGAGCCAACAGAGGTCGACAAGTTCTGCCTCCTCGTCTCCATGCTCGCAACCCTGCACCCAAGAATCAAGACGAAATACCCCTCGCGCTTCCTCTCAGCCTCCCTGATGGCGATTCTCAGCTCCTACCGCCCGTCAAGTCAGGCCACTCATTCCATTACTACCTTTGCGCAGACGCTCTCGGGAAACAAGAGGCCCCCGCTACCAACGCGCAAGTCGAGTTTGTCGATTCAGAACCTTACACTCGCATCAGACGAAAAAGACGAGAAGGCTCCGGACCCAGAGGCAGCAGCAGAAGACCCAAAGGAGGAAGCCATACAGAAGAAGCTTGTGCAGTCGTTTGTCACGCATATTATAGAATTGTATGTCAAAGACAACAGCTTGGATTGGTCCGCGCGGCTCCAGGAACACTTTACACCGGAGAAGATGGTGCCAGGGAAGAAGAGCTTTGGAGAGGCATTTAGAGAAGACTTGGAGTTACAGGAGCGTGAAGTTCTCCTTGGAAAGCTAGTGGTATGATCCCTACATTTTTGCCTCACCTTCCATTCTAACAGATCTAGGCCCTCGCTCGCGATGTCGGTCTCAACGGCGCCGACTACCTCTTCAGCGCGCCTCCACAAGAAACCCCCACTCCACCCAACGAATCAGACGGCGAAGACTTTGCACCTACCTCCCCCGACGACATTCCCCTCTCCCTCACCGGCTGCCTCTTCCTCACCGCCAACGCCGTATTCTCTTCCATCATGTTCAAGAACACCAACGTCACCCTCCCCGCCCTCAGCATCTTCCCCTCCCTTTCCCTCATCACTGGTAAATTCATCGGCACCACCGGCCTCGAAACCTCTGGCACCGAATCTCCCTCCATCCTCGACGCCATCCTCTCAATCGGCCTCTGGCTCGAACACACCGACCACTTCGTCTCCGGCCCCCTCGACCCTCACGACTACCTGCAGCTCCTCCAAACACTCTCCCTCGTCTCAGCCAACTGCCCCGAGCCCACTCTTCGCCACGCAGCACACATCCTCACCTCCAACATCCTACACGCCCACCCCACCGACCGCCTCCGCCTCAACTTCATCTCTGACACCCTAGAGCACTGCCCCTTCGAGCCCCTCCGCGCCTCGGCAGTCGGCTGGCTCAAAGAAGAGCTCGTGCGCGCACACACCCGCAAATCCGACGACCTCTTCGCCACCCCCGCTGCCGTCGCGGCGTTGCAGCCGTATCTGTTCCCGTACGAGTCTGTACTAGATGCGGAGACGGATTCGGAGCTGTGGGAGGATTTTAGACGCACGTTCCCGTTCCATATGGCGGCGCTGAATTTGATTTACTTTTTGAATTCGGAGGAGTATAAGAGTGTTGTGCCGGAGGGGAGTATGAGTGTCATTGAGGAGGTTTATTTGCAGCCGCTTAGGACTGCGAAGGGGAGGTTGGAGAAGGCGTTTAAGGAGGGGGGGGAGTTGGAGAAGGTGTTGGGTGGGGAGGATGCGAAACAGGGGTTGGCGGAGGTGGGGTTGCTGGGGGATAGACTGAATATGTGTCTTGAGCAGCCATCGTCAGACTGAAGAGATGGCCCGGTTTGATATGCTTGCCTAGAATGGAGGTTATGAGATGAGATATGATGGATATGCCGTGATGACGGGGGGTGGACTCCTTGCAAGGAGAGTTTCGGATATGGGTGTCACTCGCGGGGCATCTATGGCGTTTTGTGTTCAGATGGTATTATAACTCTTTTATCTCGTTTTATAAGATGAATATATGACAATTGAAAAGTAATGATGCTTCTGATTTAAATTGTCATTGACTTTTTTTGGTAAAGGCGGTCTAACATTCACTGGTTCCAATATGCGCACATCCCAAGCTCTGTCTCGCACCACATTGGCTTACTCGACTCATTTATATTCGTCCTTAAAGTATGCCACTGTGTTCATACAAAACTTCGCCAATTCATTTTCAAAATAACCTACGCTGACGTCATGAGGCCGATATTTTTACCCAGCCTCGCGACCCAGATTCACCCCTCCTCCCACCAACAAGGCTGAGTTTCCGAAGCGAGACAGCGCATCAAACCGACCCCGCCAACAACCCCACCATTTCTCGCGACGGAAGGCACATATCTCACAGCACCACAGTGGCACCAACAATATGCGGCTCATCAAGCAGAATATAGAGCGCGATGGCTCGGGGACGGTAGTTCTCCTCCCTGAGGAGCCAGAGGATATGGTATTTCCCCTCCCCACCTCCACCACACTCTCCTTTCCCACCCCTCAACCACTCCTCCCTCCAGCTCTTCAAACCACAGCACCCCAACTAACACCTCCAGTGGCACGCCTACAACCTCATCTCCCCCCTCGACCTCCTCCGCGCCTCCGCCATCCGCCGCATAACCACCGAATCCACCACCGGCTCCACCTCCAGCACCCGCATCCACACCACCCTCGCCATCCGCGTCACCTCCCTCGACTTCGACGCCCAAGCCGGCCAACTCCACGTCTCCGGCCGCGTCGCCGAGGAAAACAAACACGTCAAAGTCGGCGCCTTCCACACGCTCGACCTGGAACTGCACCGGAACTTCACCTTGGAGAAGGCGCAGGAGAATGGGGGGTGGGACAGTATCGCCCTGGATGTGGTGAGGGAGGCGGTCAGGGTGGATAAGGAGGGTGCGGTGCCGGCGGTGGTGATGCAGGAGGGGATGGCGAATATTTGTCTTATTACGGAACATCAGACTATTCTCCGCCAGCGGGTTGAGATTGCTATCCCTAAGAAACGGGCTGGGCGAGCGGGAGATCACGATAAAGGCCTCGAGCGGTTCTTCCACGCCGTTCTGGAGACACTAGGTCGCCACGTGGATATCTCGCAGCCGCGGCCTCTTCTGATCGCCTCCCCTGGCTTCACGGCCGCGGGGTTCGTGGAGTACATCCTCGACGACGCGCGGAGGCGGAACGATAAGGCGGTGTTGGGGAATAAATCGAATTTCGTGGTTGTGCATAGTAGCTCTGGGCATTTACATAGTCTCACTGAGGTGTTGGCTGCGCCGGAGGTGATGGCGAGGTTGGCGGATACGAAGTATGCGAGGGAGACGAAGCTGATGGAGGAGTTTGCGAGGATGCTCAGGGTGGAGGATGGACGGGCTTGGTATGGGAAGGCGGAGGTGGAGAGGGCGGTGGCG
>JPJZ01000210.1:0-15418 GCA_000750815.1 Pseudogymnoascus sp. VKM F-4516 (FW-969)
CCCCCACAACCCCCACTCCAACCGCAACTTCCCCTCCTCCTCCTCTCCCACAAACCTCCTCATAAGCAGGCAACCCCGCTTCCTTCCCCTCCACCCCTCCATACGGCGGCGGCGCCCGCCCCAGATCATCAACATCCAACTCCCAATCCGCATCTTCATCCACCACTCTGCGTCTCGTCGGCAACCTCAGTAGTCTCGCAAACCTCCATCCCCTCGGCGGCAGCGGGGTGGACGGCGAAAGCGTTCTAGGATGCTGACGCGCTGCCAATGCCTCGACGTCTAGAGCTAACGCGCGGACGCCGGATTGCCGGGATGCGTGGGCGCGGGCTTTGGCGCGCCGGGAGAGGATGTAGAAGGTTGTGAGGAGGAGGATGGCGGCGAGGAGGAGGAGGAGGAAGAGGTAGGTGGAGGGGTTGTTGGAGGGGGTGGAGGTGCTGGGGGTTTGGGTGAGGGTTTGTCTTGGGGGGTTGGTGGTGGTTGATTGGAGGGCGGGGTTTATGGCTGGGTTTACGGCGGCGATGGACATTTTTGTGCGTTGGTGGGTTTGAGATGAGGTGGTGTGTGAGGTTTGTGGAAGTGTGGTTGGTGTGATCGAGACGAGGTATTCGAGGTGGGGATGTCGAGATGGTGGTTCAGTCCTTTGATCTTGGATATAGACTCGAGTCTTGTTCCCTTCTAAACTGATAAATCTCACGAAGCCGAAGATTGTATATTCTTATCCTCCCAACTGCCACAGAAATATATTGTGCTTGTTTTTATGCTTGTCGTCCAAAAAGGCGGCAATCGTATCGTCGGCACAAGCGTTCAGTGCACCATACCCAGCTCCAACATGATAAACGACTATCGAGCGCAACGAGAGCGCGTGGTATGTTTGTTTTTGTGTCCTGCCAAACAAGTTGTAAGTGTAATCCGTTATGGTAATCGCAGATGCGTGTTTGGTAGATGATGACGAGAGATTGTTTGCTGGGTAGGACGAGGAGGAGGGGTATGTGTGTACGGGGAGGTGCGTGAGATGGAGTTGTAAGGGGTGCACAGGGTCCATTACTCACCACCGAGCCGCTAGGTTAGGGGGTTTGTCTTACTAAAGTAGTGTAATGCTTAGAGTGTTTGCGGGGAGCTTGAGGGTCTTAAGCTTGTGTTGTAGATATATCGCAGATCGTATACAGGGCTGTATGCGTTGGCGTCGGTATATATTAAAATGCCGACTCTATAATAAAATAAACTCAAATAAATTTCTCACAATTAAACAAAACCAGCATTTATTTCCTCCCCAAAACCCAGATCATAAATCCCTCTCTCCCAGCCCTCCTTATCTCCCCCTCCTCCCCCACAAATCACATCCCCCCCTTCCCCCCTTCTAAGCACCGAACACACCGAAGACGTAATCCCCCATAGTCCATGAGGTCAGACTCTCTCCCGCCCTGCCTACCAATGAAACCCCGCCGAACACGCCGGAAGCTACGGATACACCTTGTTCCTTGGCACATGCTTATCGCATCCACTCCCCGCCCCGCTGTGCCCCGATAAGCGACGGGTGGGCCGTGCGAACAAGGCTGTAAGGCTGCGATGGACGACGACGAGGGCCAAGGTTAACTTTACCTGACGGATATTGAAGAGGCTGAGAAGAGAAGGGTCAACGACAACGCGGGGAGACTTTATGCATTAATAGCCTCTACGGTCGGATACAACACTCTGCTCCCATCTCACCTTCACATCACCCATCAAAATGCCTCGCGCAATCAGAGGTTCGTCTCACCACCCTCCTCCCTCTCCCTTACCTCATCCAGCATGCTGACAAACACCCAGGTGTCCTCGTCGAATGCGACCCCTCCATCAAAGCCATAATCGTCAAGATCGACAGCGAGCGCAACGACTTCATCGTGGAAGAGCTGGATGACCAGACGCTGGTTATCAACGAGGGGATGTTGGGGACGTTGAAGATGACGCTTGAGGAGGTGAGTTTGCCGCGTCTGCGTTGGCGGGTGGCAGTGGTGATGGGAGTGTTGTGCTAATAGTAATGGTATGGGATAGGCGCTTAAGGAGACGCAGCAGCCGGCGGATGATTCGGGGTCTGATTAGAGAGGTGAAATATGTGGGCAGGGAGTATGGGTTGGATTTATCGAGCGAGCGAAAAATGAGCACAGAACTGTTATGGAGGCGATTTGGAGACTGGGAGTTTCATGGACAGGACATAGATTCATTGGGAATATCTGAGGGGGGCTCGTTTGGCCTATAACATAAACAGCCTAGAAATGGATATAAATTCGTCCCACCATATAAATCTATGACATGCCCCAGCCAATGCCTCATTAATACCCCTAGTCCCTTAATCCCGATCCCTATCCCAAGCCCAACCCCAAGACCCCAAAATTGCTCAACGCTAATCGCTACAAAAAAAGTAATCACAACACCTATGCCCTCGCGCTCCACCAGTTTTTCATTCTTTTCCCATCCTTCACTCCTTCTTCTCCTCTTCCCTCCCCTCTTCCACAGCAACGACCCCCTCCTTAACCGCCTCCATCTCCCCCACCCGCCTAAAATACGCCTTCAGCCTCGGAAACTCATCTCCACCCCCCCCAGTCGCAGCCACAATCGCTCTCAGCACCGGCCAGAATGCAAAATCAGCAATCGACGGCGCCGACCCGGCAATATACGTATCCTCCGCTGCGTACGTCTCCCACGCGTCCAGAGCGCGCGGGTCGCTCTTGTGGCGCCCGCCGAGGTCGAGGGCGTGGTGGAGGCGCGTGAAGAGGCGCGAGTACTCCAGTGGTGTGAGAGCTGGTGAAGGGGCGGCGTAGACCATGTGCAGGTACAGGAATATGGCTGAAGAGCCCTCGACGGCGGAGCGGCTGAGGTCCGTGTCGACGAGCTTCATGACCGGTGCGTCTGCTGTTCCGAGACTGGGGTCGACGGGTGCGGCGATGCTGCTTGCCGTCCAGTCCAAGCCTAGGTGGGCGAGATAGGCTACGATTCCGATGTCGACAGCGGGGTTGCCGGACAGTAGCAGCTTGCGCGTGTTGGAGATGTGGAGGGCATCGAAGCCCTGCCCGTACACCTCGGGCCAGTCAAACTCGGTAGAGCGGTTCTCAGTCCCGAAGGCCTCGATCATCTTCTGTGCAACGGGTGTGGGGCCGTTGACGACGGGGCGCGCATGGCGTTTGTGTTTTGCGACGGCTCCTTGGCCCCAAACCTTGGCTTGGTCCTTGTCGAGGAAGGTGCCGATGAGACGAAAGGTGAGGGAGATGCGCATGCCCTTGTAGTTAAGCTCTTCGGGGCATTTGTCTCGCTCCAGGCGCTTGTCCTGGCGGATGCTGTGGAGCCAACGCATGTTTGTCGTTAGGCCCATGCGGCAGAGGGAGTTATGTGGGAGCACGGCTTTGCAGGTCTGACGAGGGTTCTCCTCATCTGTCTGGAGCTGTTTTCCGTCCTTCAAGACCCTCTTGGTTCTGAATGTCATGGTGCGCTGCGCCCCAAGACTCACATTGGCGATGTAGGTGTCAGGGACGATATCCAGAGTCTTGTCGCTGTGTTCTGAGATATAGTCGGTGCCACTACGGTAGAGCTGGATCAGACAGTGGTTGACTGCGTGACCTAGCTTCTTCTCGACTTCCCGTCGAATGACGGTTACAACAGGAGAGAATTCGAGTAGTGGCGGAGACTCATCTGCCGGGTGTCGATATATAGGTATGCTTCCATCTTTCCCTATCTCACCTTGAACGGCAACCAATCTCGGAACCTCTCCACCTTGATGGGACATCCTCTGCCATTGCACCTCCGTCTTAACCTTCTCAAATATTCCCTCCTCTTCTTTGCTCGGAAGCAGATCAGTTATAATAACTGTGTCTCCCTCGCAAATTGGCTCTCCCTCTGTGGAGGTCAAAGATGCTTCATCACCGTCACTGCTGGAAGATACCTCATCTGCCTTTGGACTATTGTCTGTTGCAGTTGTAGAAGCGGCTACTGCAACCTCACCCGTAGATGTGGGTGGACAAACAGGTGATTCCTTCTTACTTGGCTCATCTTGTTGGGGTTGAGGCGGGCTGAGCTTCGCCGGCGTCGGCTTGATGCCATTTGACTCATCTTTTGCCTTTTCCTTACCCTTTCCTGAGACTTCCAGAGGAGCCATAGCAGGGGGAGGTGAGGGTGAAATTGGCGGTTTTGATTGCTTTGGATCAACTTTAGACCTGCTCTCGCTAGACTCAGACGGTCCCGATTTTGATGGTCGACGGCGGATTTTTATTTTGTTCGGCACACGACTCCTGCTATTAGCTTCAGGTGCACGTCGTGGTCGCGACACCTCAGGCAATATTGCATCCGAGGCCGTATGTTCATTGGCTGCAGATCCCTCATCAAGCTTATCGCCTGGCGGTTTGGAATTCAGATCCTTCTGAACAGCCTTTGTGGCGACGGGCTCCGTGACTGAAGCTGCTTTCGGATCACTTTTCAGCTTCAACTTTTCCAACATGTGGTTAAGATTTTCGCTGTCCGGGTTTTGACGTACCGGCCTCTTCGATGCCGCCTTCTCACTTCTAGCCGACTGCTTGGGCTTCTTCTGAATTTCCTCAATGACGTACGAGCTGGTTGACATATCGCAGCCGGTTGCTTCATCTAAAGACCGTAGAGCTTGGTCATGCCTGGCTTTACTTCGGTAACCCAGGCAGTCGTCAACAAGTGTAATTGCGTATCCGTAGCGTGCGGCATCCATTGCCGTTGCAAACACGCTCATATTTGTTAGAGCTCCGCATATAAAGATCTCCGTGACAAACTGGCTCCTTAGAGTCTGTAGTAAAGGACTTGACTTGAACGCAGAGTAGTACGACTTTGTGAAGAATAAGTCGTGGGCTTGGTCCACAACAGCTTCCAAAGCCGGCACCAGATCAGAATCCGATGCCCTGCCCTTGAGTGATATGTGTTCCTTCCCAGGCTCGTAAGACAGGAAGGCCTCGCTTTCTTCCAAAGCTTCGTCTAGCACATCAGGTGTAGCTTTATCATCTACCTCAATCGGCCCTGATCGATCCACACCAATCGACTCTGAAGATTCGGCGGAATTTTCAGCAGCAAGTTTGTCCATCATCGCTTGTAATTTTTTGTTGCCTCGTAACGAGTGTCTGGTGTGGGATGCCTTCGGTGGCCGCATAATGACCTCGTTGTCGGTGATAACATTTTCGCATCGACTTGTACCGTCATTTATAGGGCGGGCTTCCTCGAATTCGCTTTTGACCCAAATAATCGTACCGGATTGTCGGAAGACGGGGACCAGCTTGACAACATGGTCGGCGAGGGTTGGTGGTAGTTCGACGGGTGTTATCCCTCCGGGTGCAACGAGGTTTTTTTGGAGGTCGAGGACCAGTAGCGCCCGCCGTGTCCGCACAAACGGCAGGTCGCCCTCGTTGATTTTAAACATGGCGTCGTGTTACTTCATGCGAGCTCGATCAGCTCTTCTCGATTTGTAAATAGCTGAAGAATATGTCTCGGTCGGTCGAGTGGCTCGAGAATGCGGCCTGGGAGGTGGCCAACAATGGCGGGTGGGTGTCGAGCGAGCGAGATCGGTATGCACTGGGGATCCTCTAGATCTGTGTTACGACAATTCAGCGAAACACAGCGGGGTTCTGCAGGTCGCCATATCATATATATGTGTATATATATATAGGGCGGCTAAAAACAAAAGGATCTTCCTGCCATTTCGCTGTCGCAAGTCACCAGACGTTGGTGCAGTATGTAGGTAAGAGTACTCGAGTATGTATGATGTATGAAAATTGTTAAGTTGTCGGGGTATTGAAACCATGTGGGTTGGATATTAACCAATTCCCATGTAGCGATTGTAGCGATGGGAGAAATTTATTACTGTATTTGTGCAATTCCGCCGATAGACAAGGATGATAAAGGGCTGTGCGGAGCAGATGCCTGTTAGAACGTGCGCGGTAAGGATTTGGCACGTAGGGGGAGTACCTTGTAGTTAGATATCTCACATATGATTCTCCTAGTCTGGAAGGCGGGGAGGAAGAGATGGAGCGGGAACAGTGGGGAGGGTATAGGGTAGAAGAGGGGAGAAGGTGGAGGAGTATGTATAGAGTATATTGAGGTGCATGCTAAGTATATGTGATGTATATGCAGCACGATAATTATATGGAATTATATGGACAATTAATCAAAAAAGAAGAGTCTGGGGATGGATTGGTTGAGAGGAGAGGAGAATATTGTGAAATTGAGGGGGGAGAGAGGAGATGGAGGGGAAAGCAGAGATGGAAAGAGGAGAGGAGAGGGTGGAATGATGGAGAGGACAAGACCATACGGAGAATTCCGTGCTATACAGTACAGAAATCTGCAGTTACTCTACATTTACTCTACAACACACATAAATATATCTTATATACAGTACTTTACAGCACAATATGCAGCCAAGTAACTTCATACGGATCATAATTGAGCGGTGACGACCGTTACAATTAATATAATTTGGCAATCTAGCATCATAGATGCAATGCAGCGCACGAGAAGCGGAAGATGTGCTGTGCCGTACATTAGCGGTCTCCTCCCCCTGTGCTGCACGCACATACTTCAAGTTTTCTTCAACTGTTAAATTAGATATGGATCTACTCTCATTACCTCGACAAGTATACATGTGTCAGAGCACAGTTTACTACCATTAGATTAAGTACCATGCTGACTTCTCAACAGAAGAAGCAAAAAAACAAAAAAACACTCACCGCATCCATTACATCCGTTGCATCCATTACAGTAGCGTTGGCGGGATGCAGGCGCCATAAACGCGTGAGACCTGCGGACCTATGCAGTGTGCGTCCAGCTAAGCTGCCAACTCACCTACCAGAGTACGGCGCTTCCGTGATGTGGACAGTGTCAAGCTGCGTGAGACATGCATATGGCACATACGGCACACAGATCCCCATTCCTATCCACAGCCCTACCCCCAAAATTTATCGTTGGATGGACAGAGCAATAGGCAAGAGCACCACCACATCCACTGGAACCCCAACATCCCCTCCCATGAACAGACTCAGAAAAACCAACAGGCGCAATGTCAGACGGAGAGCTGATCCTCCGCACGGCTCCAGCAACGGTCCGAGAGGTCGGCCCGAGTCCAACAGACTCCGATCGTTGTCGATAATATCACCCTAATATAACCTGTATTTGAATATCAAACTCCCAATTGGGAAACTCTCCGCCGTTGTTGGACATCTGCCTTTTACCCCGACCCTGTTACATGTCCATGCCCTAATTTCATATCTTCAAGGGGAAGACTTTCTCGTTTCATCGGCTAGTTTCGTACAGTCAGCAGCCAAGGCATTGCCGTTGATGATGAAGCACCACCTATACAACGAATATTAACGGCCGTAGTCACGTGCGGGTTCACCCAGCACGCCCCGCCAACATCCACTGCGTGGCCAATGTGCCGAGGCATAACCACAAATTCTGGGGTAGCTTCACGAGAGTCTTGGGCCATTTAGATAGATCGATTGGAAAAACCAAACGATTTCATTCTTTTATCTTATATACTAATTACCATTTCATTCTATACCATCTCCAAATACCCATAACCTCCTCCATATATCCGCAGCCATGTCTATCGAAGGATACACCAACTTCAAGTGGTTCCTCGTCACCTCTCCCTCCGAGTATGTGGCCCATGTGCAAACCAACCGCCCGGCCAAGTTCAACGCCTACCACGAGCCCATGTGGCTGGAACTGAACCAGATCTTCAACAAGCTCTCCCTCGACTCCAACGTCCGCGCCGTTGTATTCTCCGGCGCCGGAGAGAAGGCCTTCACGACCGGACTCGATGTCCAGGCTGCCAGCCAGGGCGGCATCTTGGGCGGCGGCGAGAACAAATTAGATATCGCGCGCCAATCCGTGCAGATCCGCCGCCATGTTGAGGAGTTCCAGAGCTGCATTACCTCTCTGGAGAAGTGCGAGAAGCGTAGGTTATTCCCTTACGGCCGTACCAGGAACAGTTACTGATTATACCACAGCGGTGATTGCGGCTATGCACGGCTATGCTTTCGGTCTCGCCATTGATCTGTCTTGCTGCGCGGATATCCGTATTGCCTCGAAAGACACAAAGTTCTCCGTTAAGGAGGTCGATATCGGCCTTGCCGCAGATATCGGAACTCTCGCCAGACTCCCAAAAATCGTCGGCAACCACAGCTGGGTCAAGGAGGTCACATTGACGGCCCGTGTCTTCGGTGCTGAGGAGGCATACCGTGTGGGATTCGTTAGCCACGTTACTGAGAACAAGGAGAAGGCCGTTGAGAAGGCCGTTGGGTTGGCTACTTTGATTGCGTCGAAGAGCCCAATCGCTGTCCAGGGTACCAAGGAGCTCCTGAACCACGCAAGGGAGAACACTACCGCTGCAAGTAAGTCACACCCGCCCCGTTACGAGGATAGCTCCTGACTATGATAGCTCTTCGTTACACTGGAGTATGGAACTCTGCCGCTTTACATACCGACGATGTCAAGTCCGCTCTTCTGTCTGGTATCCAGAAGACGAAGCCCACATTCTCGAAGTTGTAGGGAGAGTTTATACCGAAATGTATCCGTGTTTGAATATACCGTAACGATTAGAAAGAAGCTACAAATAAGCAAAAATGAACATATCTTTGAAACCACCGCGCTCTCCCAAGGCAATCCTACTCCTCCACCCACCTAAACTCCCCATAATCGCTCGACGCCTTCCACCCACTCCTCTCCACGGCCTCCTGTCTCTCCTCCCTCTCCCTGGCAGCCTCCTCAACACTAATCCCCTCCACAAACCCCTCCACCTCCATCCCCCTCCCTACCCTCATCCACCCCCTCCAACACCCCACGACATCCGCCCCCTTCACCCCCTCTCCACCACTCACAACCTTCACCACCAACTCCCTCCCCCTACTCCCATTCTCCCCATAAACCAACCACCTCCTCGCCTCCTCCAAACACCTCTCCGTCCCCTCCCTCCCCGGCCTAACCACATAAACATGCCTCAACTCCTCCCTCGAGCAACTCAACCTCGTAACATCAAACCTCCCATCCACATCCACCACCAGTGCTACACCCGACCGCGGCGCCGCCACAGCAGTAGACACGATATGATATAACAGCGCCCTGTAGCGCCCACATACATATAGCTGTCCCCCGCGACGATCCCACACCTCATCCAGCTCTGGGATACCCAGACGATCGGGCGCGGCGTGGGCGGTTTGCAAGGCTTTGAGGTTGCGGAAGAGCTGGTGATGTCAGCCTTGTGCGTTATCGATAACGACGACATAATCGCCGAACTAACCACCACCACCACCACCGCAGAACGAAAAAGCTCGGAATAGAGGGAAAGGGAGGGATTGGTGTACACACCTCGTCAAGCGTACCAACTTCGATTTCACCTAATAACCGCGCCCCCTGCGCCATAGCCATCACTGCCTCACCACCTCCGCGCTCGACACCAGAGACAACGAAATGGCACCCCCCGTCGAAGCCTGGACCGCCGACCAGCTCCCCACACGCGTAATGGGCGACGTGCACGACAGGCGCCGGAAGGGCGGGGATATTGATCTGGCGAAGTGCGAGATGTTGGAGATGCTGCAGTATTCGTGTGTTGTGGAGGGGTCGGAGAGGGGGGAGCACACGAGGGAGTCGGTGGTTAGGTGTACGCCTATTGCGAGGTTGTTTAGGAGGTGAGTTGATCGGGGAGGGTGTGAGGTGAGGGTATGAGGGCTAATTGTGGGTGGTGTAGGTGTCAAGATCGGAAAGGGAGTTTTATGGTTGAGACGACGGCGTGGGAGACGGAGGAGAGGAAGTGAGGGTGTCTGATATGGAGGTTGGCGCTATCGGAGGCATTGGCGGTTCGGCGTTTATGGTGTTGGCTGGAGTTACTGGGCTTCAGTTATTTTGGTTGAGTTACAAGATGGATCACATAGCAAGAACAGCGAATTTTCTACAGAGGGTACCGAAGAGGTCCCATAGACCTTTTATTTGTTGATACTACTGGAGATAGCCATATCGCCCATGATATTCTTGTTCCGAATCCCATTCCATCCGTTCCCCAACATCTCAGCCATTGTAACAAGCCATATTCCCTATTAATTTTCTCTTAACGCCTCGCTATGCTTCAAAATCCCAGAGCGCCGCCATTAACCCAAAAACCGCTCCCTCCATCACACACCAACTAATTCTTGGCCCGTGTCGTAGACTGCCTGCCATACTTCCTGCCAGCGTCGATTAAAATACCCCTCTCCGACCCGTCCAGTTCAGGCTTTGCGGCGGCATTTTGTGCGCTGTTCAACTTGAGATCTTGCATCGCCAAATCCCACAGCTCGTGCCTGTGCTTCCTCGCAGGGTTCTTGAGGAGCGACTTCCTGACGCCCTTCTGGTCTCCAACCTTGCCAACGCCTACAAGACGTCGTAAAGCTTCCTCTCCGTGTCTCGATGCCTCCGTCGCCTTCTCTCTTATCTTTCTCGGGTCGGTCTCGCGGTCTGGCATCACCTCAGTTGCCTTGTATGTGTGCTTGCTGGGGAAAGCCGGGAACTTCTTCGGTATGAATGGTTTCGTGAGCTTATCTACCGCGCCACTGAGTTCTTGACCAAGAAGCTCGGGAAGGGCCTGGACATCTTGTATCTCTGGCTCTTGAACTTCGAAGACGAGTTGGGTTTTGGACTTTGGGACGGGAGGTTTGAGGTGGGGTCTGAGTAGACTGTCTGTGAGTCCGTGCCGTCGAAGGGCATATTCGTAATCGAGTGGTATAGGTTGAGCTCTGCGGCAGGAGAGCATGGATTCAGTAACGTAGGATAGAAACTTGTCCGCATCTAAATGGATGTCAGTTATGTAGCTTGCTCAGTGCAAACCAGGGAACATACATGCGCTAGCTTGGGCGCATATGCTCTCCAAAGCTTCTTTTGAGGCGCCATCAAATCCAACGTGGTTCAGGATCAACGCAGCAGATCGCTCGAGGAGATACTGAGGCTCCTCAGCGAAGAGAGGTTTGGTGTATGGCCGGGCTGTGATGAGATCGTCCCATGATGGGCCTGGAGACTCTGGTTCCGCGGTGACAGTGATTGTTCCCTCGGGCGTTTCCTTAGGTGCTACCTTAGGTGTTTCCTCAGGTGTTTCCTTATTAGGTGTTTCCTTAGGTGTCTCCTCAGGCTCTGCAGTGCGCTGCCTTTTCGCAGTTGGCTCTTCGGATGGACTGGGTGCTGCTAGACTGGAGTTCGACCGTTTTCTTGACGGTATTGATGGCGCATCCGGAGAGTTTGCGTCTTGTATCTCGCCGCTGGCGACGGATTCTGGCTGTGATGCGGGTTTTGAAGGCGGGCTTATAGGCCCTTTTGGAATATCCGGTTCCTCCATCCCAATAATCTGTGTTGTCGCATGTGCCTTCGCACCATATCCTCCTCGTGGGTGGTAGATGTGAATCTGAGGTCCGGGCCTGGAGAGCTGGTCGCGACGCGACGCTGATTGGCCCGGCATCCTCAGGCTCGACTTCTCGCCTTAGCTCCTACCGCTGAGCCGACATCCACCACCTCACGTCAATCGTCACAAGAAGCAATAACAACCCCCGACTCCGTTCGCTCTACAACATCACTCTCCTTTCAAAATGGCCATCAAACCAATCACCGGAGTAAGTAATTCAATTGGATAGCAGCTAGAGCTGCTATCGCTGTCTGGCGGTGATGCCGCGGAGTTGTCGTTCCTTGGCTGACCTCTTTTTGCAGATGCTCCGCAGGGGCCTCGTCCTCGACCTCAGTATCGCTTTCGGTGAGTAACGATGGGCTGTCGCAATGCCAGATGGGCAGGGTCTCCGTTCATGAATTGGCGGTGTGCAATTGGCAGAGACGTGCAGTGCAATTGGCGTTGATGGACGGGCGACCCGTGCTGTTTGGCAGGCACTTGGAGGACAACTTTGCTGATATGACTGGAAATAGGTATCGGAGGTGCCAGCGGTTACGCTTTCTGGTGTGTATAACCAGCTACTCATTCTATCTATGTGGACTATGTACTGACTTTTATATAGGTACGGCTTCCACATGCCAATCGTCCACAGGCGCGATGCATACTACGCCAAGCTTGAGGACAAGAGAGCCGCCAACCAAATCCAATAAGTCAAAGATTGCGGATTCCTTGTTACGACTGGGAAAGCAAAGGGAGGGTTCATTGGAATATGGGATGGGATAGAGGTGGTGGGGTAGCAGGTTGAAGATACTCAATGGTGCCCTTGAAGGGTCGAACTGTACAAAACGCCAAGCGGTCCTGAATAGAACATCAACTCAGTAATCTTTGTTACATTCTGCTATTCAAGCTCTGCACTGGTGAATTGTATGGGCTAACGTTGATTTACTGGACTGACATCCCCGTCATGGAAGCTGGCGGAGTGAAGTGCTCTTCCAGCTGTTTCTCCTTGGTATGGGTTATGGGAAGCTTTATGAGCCTTTCAGCGTTTACACAAGCTATGCTATGTAACAGTTTCACAACAGTTTCACTTCGTTATTGCTCAGTATTCTATGCAGCATGAACTTGCTGGCTATAAGTCGATGACGCGGGAGGCCGATTGGTATGTGAAGGAGAGGTACTTCACGCTCTGGAACGCCGTTGAATACAGCAACTTGCCAATGGATACTGTGAAATGGAACTATATATAAATGGGACGCCTAGGACAGTATGCTGCAAATATTACTTGCTGACGTTCATTTCGTCTTTGCTATATTTTCTCCTTCACTTTTTGCTCGGCCAGAACCGGAAGCATGCATTGATTAGGCACAAGTACAAGAGCAAGTTGCCAAGATTTGCAAAATACTCTATTAAAAAGGGCATATCATAAGAAGACTGTAATTAAATAATATTTTCTCTGTAATTTGACACTGTAATAGTAGAACTTTGCCTTAGTAAACACGATTTTCAATGGGCCAGAGATTCTGGTGTTGGTGGTTCGAGTGACTTTGAATCGACGCCCACCCAACCTTAAATTTTAGCGCGGAAATAAACGACAACCCTAACAATTCCCACACTGACTTTGACGATAGCGAAGTCATCTGAGATCGAAGGATATTTCTACGCTTTCACCACCTTCAACTCGAAAGAAACGTCAATCCCGCCCAACATGACGGAACAACTTATCCTGAAGGGCACCCTTGAGGGCCACAGCGGCTGGGTCACCAGCTTGGCTACCTCAATGGAGAAGTAAGCGCAAAACTGGCACGAAGTTTCTTCGAGAATTGGAATGCTGACCTTCTGGATAGCCCAAACATGCTCCTGTCTGGTAGCAGAGATAAGACTCTGATCATCTGGAACCTGACCCGCGATGAGAGCTCCTACGGATACCCAAAGCGCTCCCTCCACGGCCACTCCCACATCATCTCCGACTGCGTACGTTTTTTGCCAAGATGCCGAATTTGAAGATGGAAAATTAACACGCGCGCAGGTCATCTCCTCCGACGGTGCTTACGCTCTCTCTGCCTCGTGGGATAAGACTCTCCGCCTCTGGGAGCTGTCCACCGGCACCACCACCCGCCGTTTCGTCGGACACACCAACGATGTTCTCTCCGTCTCCTTCTCCGCCGACAACAGGCAGATCGTTTCCGGCTCGAGAGATCGCTCCATCAAGCTCTGGAACACCCTTGGTGACTGCAAGTTCACCATCACCGAGAAGGGTCACTCCGAGTGGGTTTCGTGCGTTCGCTTCAGCCCCAACCCCCAGAACCCGGTCATTGTCTCCTCCGGATGGGACAAGCTCGTCAAGGTCAGTACACTACTCCTCCGGCAGAATCGCGCGCATGTGGACCTATATGATGTTACAAACGAATTAAAGTATTTGCTACTTCAGAGCCTGGGAGACCTTGCTATGAGACAAACATTCACCAAATTTCTGAATTGGTCCACAAATTGCCGCATTCTGCTAATAAAATGTGACTTTTGAAAATTGGACAACGTTGCTGACTTGCATCGCTTAGGTCTGGGAGCTCTCTTCCTGCCGCCTGCAGACCGACCACATCGGTCACACCGGCTACATCAACACCGTCACCATCTCCCCCGACGGATCCCTGTGCGCCTCCGGCGGCAAGGACGGAACCACCATGCTGTGGGACCTCAACGAGTCCAAGCACCTCTACTCCCTCAACGCCGGCGACGAGATCCACGCGCTGGTCTTCTCCCCCAACAGGTACTGGCTGTGCGCCGCCACCTCGAGCAGCATCATCATCTTCGACCTCGAGAAGAAGAGCAAGGTCGACGAGCTCAAGCCCGAGTTCGCCGTCGTCGGCAAGAAGAGCCGCGAGCCCGAGTGCGTCTCCCTGGCGTGGAGCGCCGACGGTCAGACCCTGTTCGCCGGTTACACTGACAACCACATCCGCGCGTGGGGCGTCATGTCGAGGGCTTAGATGGGTGGGGTTTGCTATGAAAAAGGTTAAATCTGCGCTTGTCGGGCTGCTTCTGGGGAATATGGAAACTGCGTGGGGCTGTGTTTTTGCGGATATCTGGCCTCCTCGGGGCGGGTTGTATTTCACAGGACTTTGCTTCAGAGCATACGATCAGTGGGAAATAGGAATCTTTCAAACGTAAAAAATCTATCCTGCGGATCTAAGTTGTGCGTGTGAAATTTTTGACGTGTGTATCGTATGATTTGAATATAATTGTTTTTCCGAAGACAAATATATAATATCCGTGATATATTTACAAATACTCCTCAATATAAATATGGAACGTCCTTCCATATAGTTCCCCTGACTCCAACTCCAACCCCAACTCCACTCATTCCTCATCCCCAATTCCCCATACCCCACACCCTCCCCTACTTCTTCCCAAAAAACCCCGTTATCTTCTGCACCCCCTTCTCCCCCTTCTTCGGCGTTTTCTGCACCACAACCCCCCTATCATTCTTCACCGCACTCCTCGTCTTGACCGGACTTGTCGATGTCCTTGTGGCTTTCTTAGTAGGCTCGGCGAGGTCAACAGCGTCGTCGTGCTCGCGCTTGATGCCCTGTTTGTGTTCTTCCTTTTTATGTAGTGAGGAGGTGGGTTCGTTCTTTGGTGGCTTGGAGTCTGCATCTTCTTCTTTCTTTGGTGTCTCTGTTTTGCGTTCGTTATTCGAATTGAGGTCGTCGTTCTCGATGGATTCCATTTTGATATCCCCCTCATTTGGCTCTTCTTTCTTTGCCTCAGTCTCGTTTCTCAGGTTATATTTGTGGTCATCTTCTTCCTTCTTAACTCCCTCATCCTTGACCTCCTCTTTCTTCACCCCGCCATCGTTTATTCCCTCTTCCTTTTTCACCCCTTCCTCCTTCTTCACCCCTTCCTCCTTCTTCCCCCTCCCAAAAAACCCCTCAATCGCCCCCTTCTTCTCCTTCACCGGCTTCACAAAATCCTCATCATCCCTCCCCACCTTCCCCACCCCCTTATCCACCTCATAAACCTCCAACTCTCCTTCCTCTCCCTTCAGAC
>JPJZ01000211.1:0-23500 GCA_000750815.1 Pseudogymnoascus sp. VKM F-4516 (FW-969)
GGGGGAATGAGAAATTGGTAATGTTTGATGGGAGAGGGATTACCGGTGGGCTGGGCGGTGGGATGGGGAAGGTGAGGGGCTGGGCGGTGGAGGGGCCAAGAGATGGAGGGGGAGTGATTTGAAGGGAGTTGAATGGATTTGAAAGCGGTGGTGAGCACGTTCGGACGGCGAGGAGTTTGAAGGGCTGGGCGTGAGAATGGCCAAGAGCTAGGACGGTGAGAAGGGACGTGCCAAGACCTAGGGCGGCGACGAGGGGTGAGGAGGGAAGAGCCAAGATCTAAGGCGGCGAGGAGGGACGTGCCAAGATCTAGGGCGGCGAGGGATGAACAGCCAAGGCGTGAGATTCAAGGTGTTGATGAAAGAGCAAGCTAAGTCTAACTTGCAATATGATGGGGAAGGAGCAGCCAAGGCGCAATATCCAACTTCCAAGATGAGGGGGAAAGAGCAGCCAAGGCCTGAGTTCTAATATCATGAGGAAGGAGCGGCCAACTTCCAAGTTCCAAGGCGGTATGGAAGGAGCGGCCAAGTTCTCAGATTTAAGGCGGCTGAGGAAGGCACGAACACGTTCTAAGATGTTGAGGAAGGAGCGGCTGACATCCAAAGCCCGAGACGGCAAGGAAGGAACGACCACGTTCTAACATGTTGAAGAAGGAGCAGCCAACTTCCAAAGCCCGACGGCAAGGAAGGAACTACTGGCCAGCTCCGGTGATCCGTGGCGTTATTACCAGAGTTGAGTAAGCGAATTACATCCGCATGCACAAGCAGTCTAGAAAAGCATCGTATTATCATCGTATCATGATGCATCTACCTAAACGCCGCCATCGAAAAACGAAACAAAAACACCCCCCAAGTCTAGCCCCCCCTAGCTTATGCAGAATAACTTAGACACTGAAACATAACGAATATTTTCGTTCCCCAAGCAGCAAGATAATAAACGCCGCCGATGAACCGTCATCCCGTCGTCCCTCGTAATATACTCCTCATAATATACCCCCTCCACCAACGGGATGAAGCAAAAAAAGGGGTTGACCAGCCCGCCAACCCACTTAGCATTGAAAAATCGCACGCAACACCCCTCAGGAAACCCCCATCTCCTCATCATCCTCCTCCCCCTCCTCCCCACTCTGCAGCTGCGTCGCACTACTCCCCGCACTAAACTTCCTCGGCGACGCGCCCCCAACACCAAACCTCCCTCCCCCTAGCCCGCCCACAACCTCGAGCTCATCCCCTCCCACCACGCGGCCTTCCATATCGATCTCCTGGCTCAGATCCACTAGCGCCATGCGCGGCAGCTTCAGGAAACCCTGCGTGCGCACCACGCGGCCCCAGTGCAGGAGACAGTAATTCGCGGCGCGCTTGCGGAGCCACTCCTCGTTGGCGACGCCGGCGCTGTGCCATGTGATGCAGGCGTGCTCGACGTCCATTTCCTTTGAGAGACGGTTGACGCAGAGGAGGCGGAGGTGCGGGATGTTGTAGATGTTGGATAGCACCAGGAGGCCCGCGACGTCGTTGAGTTCGGGGACGTCGTCCATGTGGATGCTGTCGGTGTAGAGGTAGTAGAGGAATGCCTTGACGACTGGGTAGGGCTCTGGGATGTGCATTTTCTTGGTGTGGAACTCGGCCATTTGGGCGTTGTAGAGGCGCGCGAAATGCGGCCAACGGGCTTGCAGGATGAGTTTGTGGACGTGGATTGGTTGGGAGGTGGAGGCGTCAGGGGCGAGCCAGTTTTGTACGAGGACAGATCCTGATGGGGATCCAGCGGAAGACATTGCTGCGTCGTCGTCCCAGTCATCGTCGTCGCGCGAGGCAGTGACTATAAAGTCTGTGCCACTCCCACTCTCAGGGGGTACGTTGAACAGGAGCGCCAAGTCTGCCCCGAGGCCACGGGAAGGCTGGGGAGTGCTCCGGCCAGAGTGTCCTGAAAGTGATGTAAATGGAGTCCTGACATCTGCTCGGTTCTCTTTAGCTAAGTCGTTCCCAAGGAGTCCATATTTACGGAGGTCAATTTCCATAATGTCGCTCAGGTACTCTTCGAAGCCGTTCGGGCCAAGATCTGTCGCCGTTGGATCGGTCGGGCAACCTAAAAGCCATGCTTTCGTGCCATCTTCGTTCATCGTGCAGTAATGCCAGCGGAAACCACTTCTGAAGATCTCGCGACCTTCGGCAAGCTTTTGCCAACGCAGCGTGTCCAAATCCAGGGAGGACAACGAACAGTCGG
Source organism: Pseudogymnoascus sp. VKM F-4516 (FW-969) (assembly GCA_000750815.1). Classification (NCBI taxonomy): domain Eukaryota; kingdom Fungi; phylum Ascomycota; class Leotiomycetes; order Thelebolales; family Thelebolaceae; genus Pseudogymnoascus; species Pseudogymnoascus sp. VKM F-4516 (FW-969). The sequence continues at coordinate 2,219 of JPJZ01000211.1, forward strand.
CAGGGGTGATAGTAACAGCCGGTGTAACGAAATCAAGGAGATTTCCCGAAGTAAACACGTGGAAGTGCATGCCAGATCCCTGGGCTGGAATATTTGGCCCTGAAACAAACTTTAGGGACGAAACTGCACCGGGAGCTGCTGGCGGCGATGAGTTTAGTTGGAATGAAGCTGGGTTAACCTGCGCGCTGCTCGAATTTGCGGCATAGCCAGTGCTCCCAACAGGAGCCGGACTCGCTGCTGCGCTCTGGCGGGTTGAACCCTGGCGGGAAACTCTGCGGTCCCAATTGTCATAGGTGGGAGGAGAGTCGAAAGCGGGAGTGCCTTTGAGGTCTAGCCAATAGATGTCGCCGACCTTTTCGGCATCTTCGCTGAGTCCTCCAAATACCCACATCCTGTCACCCCAGATAAAGGCCTGGTGGTCAAAGCGACCAACAAAGCGCCATGCCCGCGACCATGTGAATGTTTTCAGGTCGAGATAGCATATATCGTCCAAGACATAGTTATTGTGTCCAGTGATACCGCCAACGATGAAAAGTTTATCTTCGTGGAGCACAGCAGCGTGTCTGGCTCTTCCCTTTGGAATCGGGCCAGTCACGGCTGGCTGTGTCCAGTGCGCAGTCTTCAGGTCGAATATAATAAGGTCGGACAGGTAAGTTCGGTGCTCATTCTCACCGCCGAAAATGAGAAGCTTGTCTCCTTGGTAGAGAGTGGCAGTATGCCCTGTTTGATCATTAGAACGAATTCATATGCAGTTTATAGAAGCGGTACATACCCATTCTAACTCCAGGAATGTCGCCATAGTTGTCAACTGTGGTTGGATATCAGTATCACATATCACATTATTTTCCGTGTCTTTGAGACACCCTGGTGGGTACAAAAAATGTCTTCCAGAATGAGGTGGGGAACACATACCCAAACTCCATTGATGGCTGACCATGTCCAATTTCAAGACATGGTTGTACACTTCATCGGTATAGGCATCGAATCCACCAAATGCGTATATGTTATTCCCACCACAGTAGGTCACTGTCGCATTCACCAGGCAGGCGGGCCTCTGGCCCAGAGTCCGAACGACCTTTGGTCGGTAATTGTCCTTTGCGGTCGGTTTGACTGGAGAATTGGACATGAGGAAAGTATTGGTTGACGAAGCGGCTGATCCTGGAGTGAGACCAAGGCCTGCATGGCCGGCGGCACCTGAGTAGATCGCCGAGCCAAACACGCCTAAGTTGCTGCTGGCGGGGGTAGAAGGCTGAGCCATGTTCGCAAATCCCTCAGAGTCCCATCGATGTCGCGGGGTAACTATTGCAATGCAATGGTCGGATAGAGAGCCAGATACCTTCTGAGGTGGTTGTGAGATGAGGAAAGAGCCACGAGAGAAAATGGCAGCGGTAATGGTTCAAAGTCCGCCGCTCCTGAATGCGGAATGAATTTCTATGGCCTTATCGGAATTGTGGCGCGATCTGCGATTGGATGTTAATCACGTGATGGCCGATATGGCTAATGGTGACTAACCAAATGCACGTGCTTTGTTACACGTGATCTGTCAACCCTGCTACGTACCTGCCTTGGATTGGAGCGGGTCCAAGCTTCCTGTCGCAAGCGAATGACGTTGCCTTGCAAGTTGCCAAGTTGGAGGTGATGTCCCCAAAGAACACACGACAACTTTCAAAATATTCACCAACCACTGCAGCTGCAAAGTCCAAAGGTATTTACTGCGCAAGAAGCTCCTCAACGCTCTCACTAACTGATCTTTTGCAGTAGTAAGCCTCTCCTTTGACGAATAGCTACCGAGCGATCACTTGCCCTACTCTTATGACAGCATTGACTTTATAACCTCCAGAAAAGAAACGAAACAAACAATAGAGTCCAACTCAAACGACTTTCAAGATGACGCTCTACTACAGTCTCGTGGGTTTCTTGCTCTCCATCTGCCCAGATTTGCTTGCTAATAATTCTGCAGGTCTTTATGCTACTTGTGGCAGAGATGGCGCTCTTCGTCCTTCTCATCGTGCCCCTCCCATTCAACTGGAGGCTCAAGGTAAGATGACACCGAAATTTCCCCAGTGATGCCATCTGCTAACCAACAAACAGCTCTACACTTTCATTTCCGGTTCGTGTGCTCAAAGCCCCCGAAAACCCCAAAACCAATACTGACACCCTCGAAGAAAGTCCCGTCATAGCCAAAGTACAATATGGTTTGAAGATAACGTTTATCTTCATCCTTATCCTGTTCCTGGACAGTGTATGTCTCCCAAAGCGTGGATTCCATAGAAGAAACTTCATACTGACTATCTTAGGTAAACCGTGTGTACAGAGTCCAAGTTGAACTCGCCCTGGCAACTGAACAATCGCAAACTGGGTATGTGTCTTCATAACCATATAACGGTGATAGTACTAACCACAGTTAGTAGAGCTGTTCTCGGACATGAGCGCATGGAAGTCCAGGCCCGCAAGTTCTACTCTCAGCGCAACATGTACCTCTGTGGCTTCACGCTGTTCCTGTCTTTGATTCTCAACCGCACATACCTAATGGTAAACAACACCCTTGCACCATACCTCCAATGTCTCTCTAACAGATATGCAGATAATGGAGACCCTGAGACTCGAGACCAAGCTCAAGCAATACCAAGGTGACGCAAAGGCCAGCGGCAAGGATGCACAGAAGCTTGAGGAGGCTGGTGGTATCAACGAGATCGGAAACCTAAAGAAGAAGCTCGCCCAGAGGGATCAGGACCTCGAGAACCTGAAGAAGCAGTCTGCCGGCCTAACCCGCGAGTACAATGAGCTCAGCGACAAGTACGCAGCCACCCAACCTGCCGATACTGTGCCAAGGAAGGATAGGTAAATGGTACATGCATAAGCAAATCAAAGAAGCTGGGCCTGGTCGCGGCCGAAATTAAGGGTGTTGAAGGAAGGGATGGCCATGGATGCATGGAAGGAGTAGAAGGAGTAGAAGGCATAGCGAGAGAGCCTTGTGAATGAAACATAAATTGGAGTAGGGATATAAGCTATGGACAAGTTGGGAAAGGACAAGCTTTTTGTTCCTCCTTGTCAGCAATGTTTTGTGGGTACATGTACACGAAAAAGATATTTGGGGATTAGCAGTCACAATACATGATATTTGAGAGGGAGAATGCTCAATTGGATTGCAGACGCAGTGTCTATTCCATATAGATGTTGAATTGCAGTAACTGTGACTCATCCCCCCATTTGATGCCGAGGATTTGGTATATCTCTCCGCGCCCCTTTCCGCCATCGAAACCATGCTTTGCAAAATGAAATATAATTTCCTCCACGCAATTAACTAACTCTCTTCGTATGAAAATTTCTGGGTATAATGAAAAGAAAAAAGAAAGAAAAAATGAATGCTGTGGTTCTGCAGTTGGCATGCAATAAAAATGTAATCTTGGTTGAGAGAGGTGGTGACGAAAGGCAAACCCTCTTGACTTCGATTGAAGTATGCCATGGCGCATTAATTAGAATTCCAACGCCCATAAAGGACAAAAAGAAATCCGAATAATAGCTGTCGCTCGTCGTTGAAATCTGCAGCTTTGGCCAGCAGTTGACACCATCCCTGGACGTGCAACTATAGCTCTTCTTTTACTGCGATTTCTGTGTTCCGTAGGCCCTTTTGCCGCTTCACTACCTTCGCCGCAGATACGAATACGACGTCCTCATCAACGTCTTCCTGTTTAATATGAGCCTTTCGCTTTCCTTGGACGTTTGGTTCCTCCGCTGACCCTGATATGGCTGCTTGGGATGAGCTCTGCTCTTCAAGTTAATCGGCCATCTCTATCAAGATAATTGCCAGTCGGCTTTAGAGTCTCCACATACCAATGCCTGAGAGTAACCCTGTCTGGCTAGCTCCTCAATCTCACGTCTGTTCAACTCGTCGAAGTCCTTATAGTTCTTTCTGGCAAAGTCCCAAACTTCAGCAAATGTGAGGTCATCAAACGCCTTTGAAGTATGTGACGCAGAACTGCCGTCCGTATCCACCACTGCCTCGGCAAGCTTCTGCCTCGCAAAGTTCTCAACCTCGTCTCCATTCAACTCATCGAAGCATTTATGTTGCTTTCTAGCGAGGTCCCGAACTTCAGTGAATTTCAGTTCATCGAATGCTTTTGAGATAGGGGCTAAGGGAGATGGATATAGGGGCACGGCACTATTCACAGCTGCTGGGGGATGCTGGTTGCCTATCACAACATGGTTGTGCTTCTGTTCTTTGCACTGGGATGGGGTGGTTACAGCAGACAATTCTGTAGAGGCTGGTTGGGCAGGCTGGGAGATTTGCTGCCCTTGTGTCTGTTGTTCTTGTTCGGATTCTTGCTTCACAGCGGGTACTGAGGTCGTTGGCAGCCCTGGAAATAAAATTTCCTCCGGGAGATGCTCTGGCTCCGGGGTCTTTTCAATCAAGAGCAGCCTCTGGAGATCGACTTCGTATGCTTTATTAGCTCGCTTCAGAATCGAAGTTCAAGAGAATTGATGGCACCTTTTGACCGGTATTTGAACTGAAATACAGCAATGGGGTTGTTCCACCCGTTGATATATGTATACCTCTTCCCCGCGACCGATGAAACCTCGAGGGGTTTCTCTTTGTATCTGTGTTAAACAGTTAGCATGGATGTTTCAAACATATGACTATTACTCACGTCAATCCCAACGACAAGCTTTTCTTTGCGGCAATTTTCTCAGTTGTAGTAGCTGTGACTGGGGTGTTACTTTTGGTAGAACCAGAAGGAATTTCTGAAGTCTTATTTAACAATTGGCGTTTTGGCTGCTTAGGTTTTGGCACAGGGGGTTTTTTGGACCGTTTTGCAACCTTTGTAGCCACATTATTTTGTAGTCTCCCCAGTAAGACTCGAACTTCAAACACTCCGGTATTTCTTGCCTTCGATTCCTCAGTCTCGGATATGCCAAGGCTCTGGTCATCACCTGGAAGTATTTCCAACTTGGTAAACTGAAAATCCCTAAATACTCTGCCTCGATCATTGGTGGCTCTATATCCTTTCATCTCTTTTCCCCATGATTGCTTGTTTTTCAAATCTAGGGGCCCACAGCTCCTCCCATCACGGATACTAGTACCTTGAACGTCGTATATGAACAAGATTATATGAGGACTGTGCATATAGGGTGCCTCGACGCCAAATTTTAGCCAGAAGGGCCCACCATCTGAAGGGGCCTCAATGTAGTTCGAAACCACTACTGAAGATGGTGACTTCAGGTTCTTAACAACATCTGGCTCGGCATCAGCGTATTCGGGGAGTTGTCCTTGTGCATTGTGTACTGTGACGGAAATCCTTGGAAAAGAAGAGTGGATCGCCATCTTCGAACTGTCTTAGCCTGCAATGAATAGATAGTTGACATTCAAATCAAAGCTGAAGTGAAGTAGGTGCAATAGGTTTGGCCTATCCTGGTATATGCTCTCTTCAATTTATGAATTTATAGTAGACTGGTTGCATATGGGTTCTGTGCAAAGGTTCAACTTCGAATGTGTTAACGGAGCCTCGTTACTGGTATGATCAGGACATATAGTTTGAGAACTACCGACGGGAGTTGGATGTGAGGTGGATAGAGAGGTTCAAGAAGTTTTTATGTAGATGGAAACGAATAAGATAGGTCAAATGCCGGCAGTATCAATGGAGGAGTTTCGAAAGATATGAATTCAATGTCGACGATGAAATCTCGTCGAGAAGCGACTTTGCACAAGTGAATCAAGGAGCCATCGGGGTAACATTTGTTGGCAAACCCAGTTCACTGAAGGAGTAGCAAATTCATTCTGCTATTTGCCTCAGTGCCAACAAGAGGAATGGAAAAAATTAGTAAAGAAGGAATTAAGCACTTAATCTTAAATAGGATAATCAAATGTGAACCCAGAAACAACGAGAAAAAAATATTCGATGCCAAGAAAGCAATTCTCGACGACTTCATGTAATGACATTTCACTGTACCAAAATGCTACCCTTCACGAAAGGTGGAACTTGGCCTATTACCCATCTCAACATCAGTTGTACCCTTACTTCATAGTTTACGACACATTAAAGTGTCGCGTTCTTTATTGTATCGTCATTTCAACGCCTTATCCAGAAGGTAAAAGATATGAGAAAAGAAATGTAAAACACAAATATTTGCCATTCCTTGCAGTCCATTTGCTCTCTATTTACCAGTTCCTGTCTAGATAGAAGCTCTCATTTCAAAATAATTTTTGCGTGTGCATATATTCTGTGACGAAATGTGTAGTTTACAACTCATCCCATAGACGCCACACCTGGAAATAAACGCCAGTTATCGGTTGTTCAAAATGTTGACTGAATTTTAGGTATTGGCCTTAAAGTTTTATATTCCCTTCTACAAACTATGTCATGAATAGCTTTCGAACCTCATCCTCTTGGGTTCCGGACCAGGATCAGGATGCTCAACACGCCCCGTACTGGCGGAAATCTGGCTAATAGGCTCTACCGGCACCATCGGCGGACTCCCAGAATATGCAAAGATCGGATCATCCCATATATCCCTTGGCGCCACAGCCGTTGCCGGGGTCCCTCTATTGCGCGGGCTATTCGGACGAAACATGGGATTATCTGCAATCCCAAAGCGATAATAGGGATGTACGAGATCGTTGCTAAAATCGAGGCAGACATTTTGACTCGATGCTTGCTGAAGCGGCGTTTCGGGTTCTGCTGGGGGCATATTCGCTGGGGTGAATCCGCTGGAGTTGTTTAGTGTCTGGGAGGTGATTGGGCTTCCATAGCCGAGTACGTTGTCCTTAAAACTAAGGAGTCTCGAAAAGGGGGTGCTCGGTTGATGTAGACCGCCGCTTCCGAGTTGAGGTGCTGATGAATATGCAGAGCTAGCACTCTGGCCCTCGGCTCCGCCGGCGTTGCTACTCGGTTCTGAGGCTGATGTGGGCTGTAGCAGCGGCGCTGTGGCCGTGAGAATATCCCGTATATTCTGTACTCTCACCCTCTCCCCGTCCCTTCCACAGGATACCATGTGGTCGAGGAGATCAAGGCAAGTATACGCTGATTGTTTTGCCGCAAGCTCGAATTTTGTTGTCCCTGCCGTCCCATAATTTTCCTTGGTGTCTCTCAGCTCCAAAAGGCCATACATCAACATTAACCCGCATTGCCAAATGCTGTAAACGTGCGCTCCTGGATTGATGTCAAGCACCAAAAGGTATTGCGTGAAATGCGAGAGCAATAGAAGAGATTGTATATTAACCTCCATACACTTCAAAAGGGACGCCTGGCTCTGATCCGTTTGTGGTTTAAACGAGAGGGCTGGCCGGTGGATTAACACCCGTGTATATAAATACACGAGTTGTATAAACACAACTTCTGGTGCACCTTGACCAAGGTCTGCTAGCGCTTCTTCAGGCGACATCAAGGACATCTCGGCAAAGTTGACTTGGAGATGGTCTGGGAGTACGTTTGCCCATTGGTCTAGCAGGCGGTCAAGGAACCTGATCTTCCCAGGTGCCCCTCTGCGGTTTGTCGTCGCATAGAGTATTTCGAGGGTTTGGGACAATATTCGGGTTACTTTGACCAATTCCACAAAAGCCATCATACCAGTCGGTTCTCCAGGTAGCGCTGCCACATAACCCTCTGCTGAGACAAGGTCATCATCAAATTCGGAAGGGCTGTCTGCATCAATGTCTTGGTCACGAAGGGACTTCGGTGATCCGCCTATAGTTGATAGAAAACTATAGGATGTTAGAGCAAGGGTGTGCAATACGATATCTCAGAACGTACCAGTCAAGTATATAACAGACCCAGAAAATCCTCTTGCGGATCTCAGTTGTGACGGGATTGAAATCAAACCTCCTCGAATATCGGTGCAGGCCAAGCTCCAAGGAGAGCTTGACGACGATTCCCGTATTCTGAAGAGCCAAGCTTCGCTTTCCAGTAAACACATACCACACAGTCTGAAGTTCCAAGAACTGCACAGTTCGAAGCGTTCCTTGCTTTATAACTGCATCGTAATAACTCATTGCTTTCTCAAAGTAAATCGTATCATCACCGCTGCTCCGAACATGAGGACCATCCTCAGCGCTGCCGCTGGTGAGTTGGATCTGGCGGCTCCCAAGGGCCAACACCATATAGAAAATGCCAAATATCTCCTCGGGGATATCAACATCCGGTGCTGTTTGCTCCTTGTAATACATAAGCTCGAGATTTCTCATGAACGTTGGTCGATGTAATATGGGGAAAATATATCTCCAAAACTCGAACCACGCCTCACAGCACTTGAGTGCTGTTTCATAAGGTGGCAATTGATGGACAAATTCATTCCTCAGTTGCGTCGGATACACCTTATACTCGACACTATGGTCATCTGTCTCCACCTTCAGGAGATCGTGGCCAATTTGCCACTCGACATTGCTTTTGATAGTTGAAAATCTTTGCTCGGCCATGCCTACAAAGAATATCCCAGAGGACGAACCCATATACCTCCCGACGCCGCTCCTGTCCGAATTCATTCGTCCAACTTCACGGCATATCGAGTCATCGTTTGTGACCGCCCTTGGCTTTGCTCTGTTATCTCGTCGGCCAGAGCTGGTAAACCCCGGGGCACGTGGAGTGTGGTCTTGGTTTCTCGGAGACTGCACATGAGACACGTGAGACGCCGACCTGCCTCGCATGGTTAATTCCATCTCCTGGATTCTAGATTCCTTTGCAGCATTCTCGGCTCTCAGTTTCTGAGCTTCTCCCTCCACGATCCGGAGACGCTCTTCAATCGACTCAGTGTAGCTTCTCGGGTAGCTCTTTCTGGTCAATTTGACCATGGTCAAGCATTCCAGACCAGCAGCTTGGCACCTCCCGCAAGTAGGGATAACTCCATCGCAACGGACTTTTTTCATGCGACATCTATCGCAAGCCTGGATGGCTCTCCCAGATCCTGTGAGGGCCGGGCCCTCGCCGCCGGAGCCATGGCCGCCGTGGCCACTTTCCGGCATTTCCTTTTGACCATCCATTTCCGATGCACGCTTCTACCGGCGCATATAATAGTCAAGATTCCAATGACATTATAGATTAGGTCGTTGCATTATCAACGCGTGATCAATTGTTTATAGCATATCCCGTGCGCCAATGACGTCGGTAATTTCTTGAGCCAATGCAGTGGTTGGCGCCTGGAATAGCTGCAGACTGAGAGTAGGGAACTGTATCTTCTTGCGAATTTGTTCTATTCAATCATTGGAGAGGTATGTCGGCAGGAAATCGGCATTGTGATTGAGGCGGGATGAAGGCGGGATATGTAGGCGCGGACAGTTGTGGGTCCTACGTGCCACACAACGCCCCGCTTATGTCGTTCGGTGATCCAATCGTGATGACTAAGCACGGCAAGAAGGATGTGAGAACATGAGAATCCCATATTACAAGGCAATTATGAGCACAATTAGTCTTCTGTTCAGACTAATATGGTAGTCTATGCTCTTTGATAGTATGTGCTTCTATTAAATTAATTTTTATCTTGAAAATATTTCACTATCCGTCACCAAATACGTCTTTGCCACCACCACTTGGACAGTATCCCGCCTTATCGAAATCTAAGACTTGTCATTGCGGTATTGAGTTTTCATAAAAATATTGCTAGCATTAAATATTCCATTTTCACTAGTATTGCTATGGTATCATGCCATGAGCCAGCCGTCCGATGCGAGAAACTTTGTTGCACATGTTCCAAAAGCACATCTGCTCACTCCTCTCCTTGTCAAGCTTCCTCATCCTCTTCTTCCTCCTCTGCTTCCCAAGCTTCCTCGTCCTCTTCTTCCTCCTCTACTTCCTCCTCTACTTCCCAATCTTCAGACCCACACTCCTCCGTGGCAAAACACTCATTACAATCCCGACTTCGACGTTTAGTACGACCGATATCGACAATCTTATGCCCCTGTTGTCCCACATATCCACAGGTTTTGACAGTACTTGGTTTTCTACATCCGCAAGGAAAAATAAGGATAATTCGTTTGCACATCGTGAAGGATCTAGCACACGTCGGGTCGACAAGAGGTGGAAGACCGTGCAGATGATTTGTTGGAACTATAGAGAGCTTAGACAATCGATGTGACGGCACTCTAACGCTGTGATCAAAGTGTAAGGGGAAATTATTCCTGGATGCGTATATACTCTGGTATTTAAATATCTTCAGGTATGGTGAACAGCTATTTAACAAAGACCACTCTGGTATCAAAGGCTGGAGTCGGGTCTGAATCGAGGTATGGTGACAATGGTGAATGGGTAGTATAACAAAGACCACATTGTGTCGAATGGTTGAAACGATGTTTTATAGTGGCCATGGAAGAAATCAGAAATGGTCGCCCACCCAAAACGGTTTTCGGGTTCTGGTGTTTGGTGATCCAAGTCAACCTCTGGACATGCAGCCAGAAACGGCTTTCGGTTTTCTGATCTTTGACCTTTTCACCTTGGGTGAAGTGGTAATGCTAGGATGAAGTGGTAACCCAAACTAAATCAGGCAACCTCTGGACACTTGGCACCCCTGCCCTGGTCAATCTCTGGCCACTTAAAATGAGCTTCAGGTCACGGCCGCATAAAAATAGGCCCCGCCCAACAATGAGGCTTGGTAATAACCATGAAGGATCATGGGTAACTCCAGTGATCAAGGGTAACTCAAAGTTATCAAGGGTAACCGGTAACTCATTGCCCAACACTACTTTCTTGGCAACCTCGAGGGAAGCATGACCCGGGTGGCCCCCTCATATGATGGGCCCCCTCAGAAAAGGCGATCCAAGCTCTCAACCTTCCAACCCTTCTCCCTAGGTGTATGCCATTCCATCGCCGGCCCAGCACTTCCCCAACCTTTCTTCTCATCATGCTTCGCATTCCAGCTTCCATTACACTCCTCATACGAATTCCTCCCGTTAATCAAGCCCTCGAGCCCTTCGATACCATCTTCCTCAAGCCAGTACGTGACTTTAGAACCTATCGTGCCCACAAACCCTCCTGCGTCGAACCGGGCCGTGACGCGGACTTGATCCGGACTCGACCAGTCTTCGCACGCTATCTTCCACCGCGGCTTCAGCCTTGCGAGGTCGATTCTCGCTTGGGCTGCCTGGCGCGCCTCCCTCAGTCCAGAAGTTGGTCCCGACACGGATTCACCGTTCGCGGCATTCCCACTGGCACCGCTCGCGCTACTCGACATTGAGGTTTCAGAGCCTTTCCGCTGTCCTGGTAGCGTCTGCTTGTTCCTGCCATTCGGACCAAAAGCTGGGGCTACCAAGGGTGTATCGAAACCCCGACTTGGGCGACAGGTGCGTTGTAGGACTCCATCATAATCTCTCGGGGCTCTCAGCCTCCTCAATTCTGGGAATCCGCCGGCGTCAATGGCCTTGGCGAGAATATAGTTTGCGTCGCTGCGGTTCATCACCTCTGAAGAATGGGGTGAAGAGGGTATATCCCAGTGCAGGAACTTCAGCCTGGGTGATGCGATATAAGGGTGTAGGAAGACGGTAGTCCCCGGGGGGAGAACCAGTGGCGTGGGTGAGAAGAAGGAGACTCGGGATAGTGAGGGTAGAGATGAGAGGATACGTCCTATGGCCACAACGGACATGACGTCAGGTGGAAGTAAGGATAATGTTAGAGATGAGAGCGTGGCGGTAAGTGGAGCTCTTGTGAGGTCGATGAGAGTTTGAGCTGTTGCGGTCGAGATGATTGAGAGGTGGAGTGAGGCTAGAGGTGGTAGGTGCATAATAAAATCTGGCGGGGGTGATAAGGAAGAGAGCGCCAGGTGACGGAGGGAGGGAAGGTGGCTCCAGAGCGGCTCGAGCACCGAAGAATCAAATGCACTGGTCGGCCTGCAGTGTATTGCTAGGGTACGGAGGAAGTCCCATCCGGAGTGATGGGAGATGAACGCCTGAGCTTGATCCGAAAGTGGAACTCCATATCCACTTACTGACCTGGCGTAGGGAGTCTGGAATGACGGCTGCCCATCGATATTCCAAAGTTGCTCGGCAAGCCTCGTTCTGGTGCTCAGCGCATGAGCGATGCGCGAGGAATCATAGTCATAATGGGGATAAAACCCAACAAGTCTTTCGAGGTTTGGACAAGCCATAACAATCGATGCAATGACATCGTCGTATAGCGCCTGGTCTTTCTTCGAGCTCGCTGCGCCTGCCTCCATGTGCGAGGGTACTCGTATCGTCTTCACCAGTTCCGCTAATCCTGGGTTCCCCCGCAATGTCCTTCGTAGGAGCTTTAGCCGCGTTCCATACTTTATCTTGAACCGTTTTTTTATGTGATTCATAGAGTCCGATCCCGTGAGTATGATGGTCTCGTACATCACTTTCTTTGCAGGACCCATAAATTGACGATTTGCGAGCGTGAGGCTGCATACATCTCGGAGATAACATGTTGGGCATGTCCTCTTCTTCTCGTCCGCCTCCAGGTGCACAGTCCTCAGCTCCGCAACTATCAGTGATATTATTTCCTCCGGTAAACGTCGTAATGCTGATTCGGAATAATAATCCGTGGTATTATCGAAAGCGTCAAATATATTCAACCTCTGTGGCCGTAACTTCTGTGGTCGCATTAATCCTCCTGTGCTTTGTACATTTGTCTCCACCTTGCTTGATTCGTTATATCCGTAAACCAATGATGACTTCCTCGGCGGATCTTGCCTATGCGCGAACGTCGCCCTCTTGGGACTAGAACTGGCAGCATTTTGTGTGTCCATGGATGATTTCGAACTGCTTCGTCCACTCGCCCAGTTCACTGCCCTCCATCCCGTCGTTGCCGCCGATGAAGCAGTAGAAGGTCGCATGCCATAGCTATCGCTGCTGTCCGACCTGCGGGGGAGGTGTGGTTCCATGCCTGCCTCCGTCTCGCCCTCATATGCCCTCGTCGGTTCTGCCCGCGCGTACCAGCTCGAAGTTTCCGTCCGGGCGATGAAGTCGATTTCGTCCTGCGTTAACTTATACGATGGGGAAGTGTCGGAGCTTCGAGTTGTTGCCAGTGAGCCATGCGACATGGAGCGGGTTGAGCTCGATGCTGGTAAGGGGCTCGGGGCGCCATCTGTGCCGTCTGTGGCTGCTGAGGCTCGCCTGCTATTGAACCAGCCATGTCAGCCGTTTTGATCCCAATGGGGAGGCGCAGGGCGCTTGTGGGATTTATTGATTCGGTGATTCGTTCGCGCATTGCACGTTGAGGCTGAACGCGCAGGCTGGAGTTGGGCGCACTGTTGGGAAAAGGGACAAGGCTGACAGGGTGAAGGTAAAATCCACTTACGCCTCGGCGATTCTATCATGTTCTTCATTGGCGCCGTTAAAATCAAAGGAGGCCAACGGTACAGGAGGCGCTCGGCGCCGGGGGCTTTCAATTGACATTGAAACTCCTGGTATGGTTTATCGAGAGGTTGAAGCGCATTGACATCCCATGGTTTTGCCCAAGCTCCACAGTGCGATTCGTAAAAAAGTGCTGATGTCTAAGTCGGCTTAGAGTGTCCGTCTTACCCGCAACCTCCAAGCTCCCACTGGTGAACGATTGATGCTCGAGTTGACATGAGATGGGATGAACTGGTGCACATTGGGACACACGTGAGGGGAAGGGTTCGGCAGTTAGGAGTTAAAAGCGATCTTCATACGAATGATACCATGCTTGGGGAGAGCATTGTTGCTTTGATGTGCGGTGAGTGGTGAGTGGTGAGTGGTGAGTGGGTGGATACAAGTGGGTTTCTCCGCTCCGCTTCCAACCTTCGCGATTACCCCTTTTGACTTATGGTTAATTCGATAACAATGCGTTTTGGTATTTGTTCGGCAACGTTGCTTCCTGTTGGAGCCTGATATTCGTATCATAAGCGCCCTTCTGGAGGCATGTGGCCTTTTATCTAATACTGTATCACGAATCCACAACCTCTCTAGAGATGCCCAAGTCTCGGTATCTTCGGAACGGCGTTGCACAGTACATGGGGCGCACCATGACCATGTTTATAAGCCTTTTCTTAGCGTATTGCGACCCCGTATAGCAACCCCGTATTGTACGACGGAACCACAGGGCACAGGGGGTACCAAAGTTACGTGGGTGTGGGATATGTCAATAGGGTTACACTCAAATATATTGTTTGCGTTACAGTATCCAATGCTTTGATCATGTATGCCAATTCCTTATTTGCAGTCACGGAGCAGGATCCATTAATCCCCGAAGATTGAGCCAAATAAATACTTCGTTTGAAATCTCATCAGCGCTCTATTTTATTAGGAGCGCGCAAGCTATTGCTTCATAGGGTATTCCGAAATTTGATAAACGCCGTTAAAGAGATCCCTCTTTTCATTACCCTCCATCCAGCCCGTTTCCCAAGAGTTCATCCAGTGACCTTCTCTTAATCTTCGTTAAGGATAGTTTTTTTTGCGAGGGGTTGCCATTATTGATATTCGTGTGTCGGTGTAAAACGAAACTGCCTCATACGACATGGGACGACTTAGGTAGTAGTAGGATCAAAGCGTATAGCGGTATTGATTCGATCAATCTCGGCCGTCAGCAGGCCCATGCCACGTTCCACGACAGAAAGAATCTTCTTTAGCTCGTCTAGTGCTGTATCGTTATGATTGTAGAAGACGCCATCAATGCTGCTCCGCCAGTGCGAGGTTGTATTGTGGGTCTGCTGGAAGCTGTCAACATCATAATCTGCCATTGGTTTGGTCATGATAGATGCAGATGGATTCTGGTAAAGAGCAGCTTCGACGAAGCGCTCATCAAACGAGCGCTTTCTGCCAGATGGGTCATCAAGGTCGAATTGCCCGTGGTTGACGAAATCCGGTCCTGCCGAATACTCGTCATAACCCAGTGCGGTTGCACGTAGAACTGTCAAACGTAGGTCTGGCATGTCGTGAAGTTCCTCGGCTACCCATCTTGCGCCAAGAGGCTTAGATACTTCAGGGCCCAGCCCGATCCATAGTGGAACAGCGTCGCCGTTCCTGACCTTCAAGTAGACTTCGTTCAAGTAAAGCTCCCTGAGAGTACTAGCGCAATTCTTGACCATCTTAAGAAGAGAGCTTGCCTCGACATCGACGCGGTTTAATTCTAGGCTGCGGAGATTGCCAAGGTTGTTGCTTCCGTTGGTATCTTGATACGGCAAAGATTGCATTCGCCAGCTTTGTAAGTCTCCTTGAAAGCCCAGTTCATGCTGACGAACTGAAGTATTCCTTTTGCTATTCCAACCAATGATGCAGAGGCTTTCCAGATTAGTCGCCTCGGTGATAAGCCTCCACAGAGCTGCCGAAAATCTATGCTGGCTGGCGCCAGTGCTTTCTTGGCGCTTAAGAGACAGGACAAGGTGCTTCAAAGGTCTGAATACCTTGATGGCGTTCTGCAGGTCAATGGGATTTTGATAGACGTCGAGGAGTGTTGTATCGGACAAGTGGCTTAGTACCATAGTTTCAATAAGAGCTGCCTCTTCTGAGCGGTTGGCAAGGCACTCAGCAGCTGTTGCAAAAAGCATGGTGCCTGATCGACTTGCTTGGCCTACAAATTGAAATGGCAGGTTGAGTTTAAAGCAGCTTGCTTTATTTGCTGTATCAAGCATTGTTGCCACGGCATGCTTAAAGTCGCTTTCATCAAATGATGCAGGGCCCATGCAGTATCGCCGGAGGGAGTCAAAGACGTCATTCATCTCAGGGAATTTGTCAACGATTGAGGCGAAAGCATTCTGCAGGCGAAGGATTTCATCTGGAGCCCCAATGTCAGCAACTGTTTGAGCAAAATTGTCTTGTGGATTAATACAACAAATAGCTCTAGCTATTCGACTCAAATGATCCATGGCCCCAGACAGGGTGGTTGAAGAGTAAAAAGACATACCGTCGTCACGAATAATCGTGAGGTCAACATAGATTGCATCGCAGTATTCTGCAGCTCCTTCAAGGTACTTCAAGTCCAACGGCTTTCCATGCTTTTCAAGCCGTGAGAAATCTAACTGAACTGTCTTGAGAAGGTCTTCCCGAAGGAGCTCGTTAAAGACCTTGCACACCAAGCGGAACGGCAGTATCTCATTTTTGGAGCTTGGATTCAAAGCAATCAATGCTCCAAGAATCCCTCTGAGTATTTCTGGAGGAAGCTTGTCCATGGCGGCTTATAGTAACCAGGTCGGGTGGTGGGGCAATAGGTGCGTGAGGTTGCCTTCGACCTCAACATACGCCCTTGTCCCAAACCGACCCATGCGATAAGGGATAGGAACAATATTGTTCCGCAGTGCTGTCTTAAAAAGAGGGGCAATGGAGCTCGCCAAGTACCGATAGAAGCAATTTAATCTGATAGATTTCTTTCCCCTGGACTATTTTTTGAGTAGCTGGCTATAATGAAAGGCCATAATATGACAACTCTACTCCTGAGTGGTTGAAATCTTTTATTTCAATTATAGTTGCCGTTACACTGCCGTTATGCATACATAGTCCTTCGTCGGTCTTCGGGCAGCACGAGTACCACAGCTGCTTATCTCAATTCCATCGACGGAGATGCTGTGAGGTCCACATTTAACTCGGATATTAAGATGACTGATGACGCAGCAAGGCTTCCTACCGCGGTGATCCCAACGTGGTGCTTCCCGAGGGATGGGGTTGTGAACCACCGAGAAAATGGTCGACGCGGTTTCTATGATTACCCGGCGAATCGGGACAAGCTGACTGAGGGCGTGTCTTATCACTGGTGTGAAGAATGGAGCCACATCGAACACATCGTGATGAAAGATGGCCGACTATGCCTGTGGCGCGTATATTATTGAAAGCTTGCAGGGTAGGTGCCTAATCTACGGACAACACAGCCTCTTTGGTTAGGGAGAAAAATGGACAAGGTGACGAGGACGGAGCCATCACCATAAGGGGAAATCCCTCTTCGGCACTGTGAAATGCTGGTTGCCCGCAAGGCTGGCAAATTCAACCAATTCAGAGCGGCAAAGGCGCCATTTTCTATGCACCAATTGGCAATTCTACTTTCTACTCCTTAGCTCGCAACAGGCGGGGCCAAATCCCTACGAAAATCAATATGGAAAGCGTGCCAGGGGTACGAACATCGCAATTGATGATGTCCCGTTTTCGCGACCGTGTCGATCATCCCCTCCTCCTGCGTTCAACCACCAGAAAATATCATAAGTGACGCCTTGCTTGCCATATTTGGAGACCCGTCCACGTTTAACCTCCACTTTATGAGGACAGAGCTCATCAATCATTATTTGCGGGCACGCGCAATATAGGGGCATGAGACGACTCAGTTGAGAAATCTGACGGCCGGACAAAGGGGTCTGTCAAGGTGGAGTTGATTGATGCGGTTTCAGTCGTCGACCAAGTTCTGTACTGAACTGACTTGAGGCTTTGACAACAGATCTTCGCTGTGTTTACAGTACATTTGTGGGAAAATGGTTCCTTGACAACGACAACAACCACAACCACGCCACCAAGCGGGTCAGGGCAGACACTCTTAGCGCGCGAAACCATGTCGAACCATGTCAGGTATGGGCCATCTTTCAGCTGGGCTGGTTTCTCCTCGTGGAGCCTGCACGTCCTGCACGCCTGCACCAAGTTGACGTCTTTTGCTTTCCACTCTTGTGGCCATACGGAGCACAGTTGAGGACGGAGCAATTGTCCACTCGCGCTCAATGTATTACAGGCGGTCAAGGCTTACATACTACCTCAAGTAGTGCGCTGTTGTGTCCTTGCATATTGACATTATCGCTTCTTGTAACCGATGCCCAGTGCTGATGCAACATAGGTCAGCCCCTACGATTATTTCCTCTCCTGGCATAAATCAGAATATTGAAGCAGGGAGTAGGAGGCCTCCACACCAGACCTCCGCATGGCGCTGAGTGCTGTACATGCTGTGCGTGTTACTCTGATACCCTGCTACTACCCTGATATCAACAGATGCATGAATGAATATAGTCGAGTACAGTCAGTACGCTCAGTCAGGTGAAGTACAGTGGTCTACATACAAAACAGCGAACAACACATAACTGTATGTAGAGCCGGCACATGTGAAGAGTATTGCCATTGATTGTCATTACTAAAATAAGACAAATTCTGTACTTTGCAGCAGATAATCTCATGCCTTTGAAAAAGAGTACATGCAGATGTCTTAAAAACACAAGAAATATGTATATTGTAGTAATGTATTTTTTGTACCTGTTCCCTTTTTATGAACCCGTCGACCCATCCTTACCATCCCTCACTTATCTACTAATCTACTACTTCCCCGGCGCCTCCGACATAGCCCTCTCAATTCCCCTCTCCTCCCAAAAGTGCCTTTTTCCTATTATCTTTACTTCACGATTTTTGAAAATTCAACTCGAGTATTCGCAGAGGATTTATTTGTGTTGGGGCTATACGGGCTACATGATTGCGACTTGCTGACGCTAGCATTGAATAATACCTAGAGCGCCGCCGCATTCGTTTAATCGTTAATCACCCAGGTCACCTTTTTGAAACACGAGCCCATCCCGATAGCTTTGGACCAGGCAGGCACAATCTCGTCCAAGCAGGGCACCTCCAGAACACCTTCTTTGTTACAACCCACGCTTCTCTGCAGGACGGAGAAGCTTTGAATCTACAGAATCTGGAGAAATAGCTTCCTATCGCCTTCAAGAATGCTCAATTGAAGGCTCCTCACTCGCTTTGGTTGCATTTGAACCACCCCGGATATGGAGGTCTTGCCAGGCGCTGCCAGCTCAGCCTTGCCGCGCTCACATTCTTCGTCCAACTTGCCAACCCGCCAGTCCGGCGAATTTAAACACGACCGATCTACTAGAGATTCTGAAGAATTACCTAGGTCTGCCAGCTTCACCTTTTTGCCCGGTCTCGACACAGACAACTTCAAGCTCGACGATTACTTTGACGCCGAGGTGGCTGTTGAGCCTTTCAAGCTCTCCCGAACATCATCAGACCTTACAATTACAAACAAACGCCACTCGAGAAATGGAGGAACTAAAATCCAACAGCAGGAGCTACAAACAGCCGACAAACGCAAATCCACTGTGTCGGGGTGGGTGTCGAGAGTCAGGGGGAGCCCGGAACGGACCATGTCGCTACCTTGGAAGGCACCCACGGACCGGACTACACAGTCACGTCCTATACCGATAAGAACTTCCTCAACAAGGTCCAACAAGTCACAGTCTTCTCGTGCACAGTTTGACGACTGCAGCTCCTCCAGATCATCCTCCAGGTCACCTTCCCCAAGCAAGAAGCTAGTCTCTGATTTGATGGGCCACAGCCCTGATAACCACTCTACACCACCAAGCTCCATATCATCCTCAAGCCCGAAACAATCTATAGCTGCTTTATCCATACGATCTGGGTTATCTAAAGCAAAAAATCGATCTGAGAGCCCAGGGGCGGGACTAGTGAGAAGAGGCACTCAGCTACTAAAGCGGTCGAAGAAGGTTCAAAGTAGCACCTTTGATGACGGCAGCTCTCGGTATTCCAATGCCTCCAATTACAGCCTGGGAGGTATATCTACACTGAACATAAATGGCCTGTCTACCCCCGCAACTAGCAGGCCAAGCTCGAGAGGACTGAAAGGCAAACTTGCCCCTCTGGCAATGCACTCGGCACAAAAGAAGGATGAGCTCTGGCCGGCCTTCTGTTCTTTGGACTCTGATTTCCGGAAATTCCAGACAAAGACGAGTGCTTTAAAGGCTCAGGTTGTAAGATCGACACTCTTACCATTCCTGCGAAATGATTTCTATCTCGACCACCCATCTACCAAAAATCTAGAACCGGAGCACCTGGACAGGAGAGTGAATGTTCTCGATAAGTGGTGGATAGGGCTACTGGAAATGATTGACACGCAGAATGGCATCTCCGGAGTGGACAGACCCGTTATTCTAGAGGCCATGGCAGAGATCATGGCACGACCAGAATGGCGACTACCACCGTCCTTATTCGCCCCATTGGGGGAGAAGCCAGCCGCCACCGACATGGCAAGGACCGAATCTACTGGATCTTTCTCGTCTAGCTCATCCGGATTTGTTACCGACTCGGTTTATCATAATGTACGCACGACATTTATTCGAAATTTGAATGCTCAGATGAGCACGATTGTCGAGAAAATGTCTCTCCGCCATGCTCCAGCAAGTCTTGTTACATTTTGCGGGAAGGCCACCGCCTATGCCTTCTTCTTCTGCCCTGGAGTTGCCGACGCACTTGTACGGGTCTGGAGGACGCCACTGGAAACAGTCAAGAGAGTCGCAGATGAATTCGGATTGCCCCGAAGATATAGCCCTAGTGGTGGTGCCGACGACATCGTCGAAGCGTTTCCGCCCAATCTGCAAAGATTGGGTTGGACGTCAGCAAAAACACTTTCCAACCAGCTCCAAAGGCCTGCACAACTGCCCCTAGAGGTTGCGAAGATCGCATGGGCTGGTGCGTGGGCCGGTAGATGGTGCGGACGAGACAGTGACCTGTTTTACGTGTTCTGCAAGCATTATCATATTCTGATGGAAGAATTCGTGCCTGTTGACACACCGCTCATTGACAAGGCTCGCGCACCAGCATTCGTGCTTGTGCATGCTCAGATTGTCACCGTTCTTGATGGAACATTTCACAGGAAGCCAGCAGCCGCAGCTGGGGCTGGCCCGATATCACTACTTGGTGGCTCGTTGGCAGGCGCTGATGCTTCGGCAGCGGCGTTACCACTGTTACCATCCAGCAACCTAGCCCGGTTGATGTGCGAGAACCGTCTGATTATGCTCGTGCGAGACTTTTTGTCGGAACAGCCACAGGACGTTAGCGAGGCACGGAGAACATTCGCTGGATCTTTTGCGATTTCTCTGAAGGCTTCCACGAAGAGGACATCGGTGTATAACCACAACGCATGTTCCATCTTGTGTGATTTCCTCGAGGAGCTTCTACCGCTATACCTGAGGTATAACACGACGAACTTAATCCAGATCGACTGCATTGATTGGTGGTTCTGGCTCGAAGTGTGCCAGAAGATGCTGGAGAGCGACAACCAAATGACCGAAATCCGAGTGCTATCCTTTGTCTACACGACGTGGAACATCCTAACGGTCGTCGATTCTCGAAAAGAGTTCGTCTGCCTCGACTGGCTCCTATCAGAGAAGACCTTCGAGAAGCTCTTCATGCACTGGTCCCCCATGGTCCGCGCCTACTTCATGCGCCTCCTCTGCTGGCGCATCTGCCGCTTCGAGAACGACGCCACCCTCCTCGAGACCCAAATCCTCAGCACCGTCTCCGACCGCCTCAAGCGCGCGTGGTCCTACTACCAACACCAAAAACACACCGCCCTCCACGCCAGCACCCCCATCCCCTCCTCAACCCCCTGCCTCCCCGCCCCC
>JPJZ01000214.1:0-68516 GCA_000750815.1 Pseudogymnoascus sp. VKM F-4516 (FW-969)
GAGGTGTGGGGGGATAGTCCGACGTTGGCTACCTTCCGACGGGAATCTGTGCGTGAGATGCGGGAGAGTGCTAGGGAGAGACGTGAACGCCGCGAAAGCAACATGAGTGTCTCCTCCCGTCGCGAGAGCGCGCTCTCAACCATCTCCTCCCCTTCCTCCCGTCGCGACTCCCGCCGCGAGAGTATAGCGAGTTCGAGGGACAGAGCGGGGAGTTCCAGCGGGAATGAGACGGCGACTAGTCCGCCTCCGCCGCCGAATTCGAGTAAGAATAAGGCTGTGGAGAAGAAGGGGGGACTGAGGCCGTTGAGTCTCGGGACGCAGGAGGTGAGGGCGAGGAGGTGGAGGGATGCTATGGAGGAGTTGAGGAAGATGTAGTGTCTGTCTGTCTTGTGGTGGCTTTTGGTGGCTGTGATGGTAGTGGAAGGGGAGAGGGCCTGTGTGGTGGTGGTTTTCGATACGATCCTTGACCGTTTCATATCCTGTCTATCTTGTCTGTCTGAAGAAGGGGCGTCTGTGGCGTCTACGCAACTGCTTTTTTTATTGTTTTACTTCTTCCTTCTTGCTCTGTTTTGGAGCTGTTTTAGTTTTTTAAGCGCCGATGGGGGGTGGGCAGGCACGTTTGCTGTATCAAATTCTCCTTGTTTTTTTCTGTACTTGTTATTTGACTATTGTGTTTTGATATCGACAAAAATCTTTTAGTTAGCTAGCTTTTTATATCCATTTCGTATTCATAGCAATGTTATTATCACTATTTTACATTATGTTTAGATTTGTATTTAACGTGCAATTTTCTTAAACTAAACTTGGCTAGAGTTGATCTTGCCCATCTTAACGTGTCTTGCCTCGACTCAACTGGGTTTGGCCGTCTCGTCGTATAAGTATGAAACCCCCTTTATGCCTCTCCTTCCTGTACTGTCTGTTTTTCCATCTGTATCTCGATTTCTTTTGCTGTTGTGTCTCCTGTTTGTGCCTTGATTTCTTTCCCTGTCGTGTCTCCCGTCTCTGCCTCTCCTTCCTCCGCTGCTCGCTCCTCGCCTGTTTGTGCTTCCTTGTCCTTTGCTATCCGGTCGGCGAGGAGCTTCACGATTGCTTGGCGCTTGATCTCGAGTTTTTCGCGTCTGTTATTGACGGATTTATACTGTGTATTGCTGTTGTCGGTCTCGACGCTGACGCGGGTGGGTCCCGATTCGTTGTCCCCGTCGTTGTCCCCGTCGTCGTCCCTGTCGTTGTCCCCGTCGTTGTCCCTGTCGTTGTCCCCGTCGTTGTCCCCGTCGTTGTCCCTGTTGCTGTCCCCGTCGTTGTCCCCGTCGTCATCTCCTATGTTGTCCGACTCGTCGCCCCCCTCTACGTCCCAGCTATAGATCGATGTATACATGTCATCATCCTCCTCGTCGTCCCCACTGTCGTCCACCTCGTTGTTCCCATTGCTGTCCTCATTATCGTCCGCGTCGTCATCTCCATCGTCGTTCCCTCTACCGCCCTCTACGAAGAATACGTAGCTGGCGAGTGACTCGTGCCACCGGCCCCTCGATGTTGCCCGCCATAACGGTGTGTGGCCGTATCTATCCTCGGAGTTGGGGTCTACGTCGTCTCTCTTAAGAAGCAACTTCACGATTTCCTCGTCCCTCCTTCCCACCGCCAACGACAACAGCGTACTACCGTTAATATGTGTAGCGTTAAGGTCAATATCGCCTCTCTCAAGGAGCAGCCCCACGATTTCCGCATGTCCTAGGTCTACCGCAAAGAATAGCGGTGTATAACCGTAGCTGTTCTCAGAGTTTGGGTTAATGTCGCTTCTCTCAAGAAGTAGCCCCACGATTTCCTTATGCCCTGCCTCTACTGATATCTGAAGCGGTGTATAACCATATTCATCCCTAGAGTTAGGGTCTACGTCGTCTCTCTCAAGAAGCAACTTGATAATTTCCTCGTGCCCCTTCCTCACTGCTAACCACAGTGGCGTACGGCCGCTTGTATCCCTAGAGTTTGGGTTAATGTCGCCTCTCTTAAGAAGCAGCCTCATGATTTCCTTATACCCAAACTCCGCTGCTATCCACAGCAGCGAGTAACCAGAATCATCCTTAGAATTAGGGTCTGCGTCATCTCTCTTAAGAAACAACTCCACAATTTCCTCATGCTTATTCTGCACTGCTACCCATAGCGGTGTGTACCCGTTGTTATCCTTGGAGTTAGGGTCGACGTCGCCCGTCTCAAGGAGCAGCTCTACAATTTCTTTGAGCCCCTTCTCTGCTGCTATTGATAGCGGTGTTCGACCGTCTTTATTTTTTGAATCAGGTATAACGCCTCGCTTGAGGAGAAGCTTCACAATCGCCTCTGGCCTACTCTTATCTATCCAATCCCCACTAAGTGCTGCCCACAGTGGGTTACAGCCCCCATTATCCTCAAGGTTAGGGTCAACGTCGTTTCTCTCAAGGAGCAGCTTTACAATTGCATCATACCCCTCTCTTGCTGCCCATGATAGCGGTGTACGGCCATTGTTATCCTTTGAGTCAGCTACAACATCGTCCCGCTCAACGAGCAACTTCACAATTGCTTCGCGCCCATTCTTGGCTGCCCATGATAGTGGCGTCTGACCGAAGTAGTCCTTTAAGTCAGCTACAACATCGTCGCGCTTAACAAGCAACTTCACAATTGCCTCGTGCCCTCTCTGTGCTGCATGCGATAGCGGGGTCTGACTAGAGATGTCCTTAGAGTCAGCTGTAACATCATGCCGCCCAACGAGCAACCTCACTATTGCCTCTTGCCCTTCCTCAGCTGCATTCGACAGTGGCGTCTGACTAATGATGTTCTTTGAATCAGCTACAACATCGTCACGCTGAACAAGCAACTTCACAATTGCCTCGTGCCCTCTCCGAGCCGCATGCGATAGTGGCGTCTCACCAATCTCGTCCTTTGAATCAGCTGCAACATCATGCCGCCCAACGAGCAACTTCACAGTTGCCTCATGCCCTCCATCAGCTGCATGCGACAGTGGTGTCTGATTGTCGTTGTCCTTCGAGTCTGCTACAACATTATCCTGTTCAACAAGCCATTCAACAGTTGCCGTGTGCCCTTTCATTGCCGCCCATGACAGCGGCGTCCGACCCTTTGAGTCTCGTGCATCTATATGCAAGCAATTTTTATTTTCGTCGCTATACATTAGCTCTTGTAACAAGTATTTCACGCCAAAGTATGCTGTAACATGTATGCCTGTGAGGCATTTTTCGACCTTTTGACTATAGCCCATATGAATAAAACCCCCATAACCCCTCAAATTATCTGAAGCAAATATAACTTGGGTTGAGCATAAAAGTTGATTCGTACTGCGGAGGAATGGTAGAGCTAGTTCTGTAATTTCTTGCTGGACGGTAAGGGCGTGGTGGCCCCAATACCGAGCAGCATAGTTTAAGAACGGATTCTGCTCAATCCGACTCTCAAAGTCTGCGTCGTTATCGCAGTGACCAGTGTTGAAAGTTTCGAAGGATAGATAGGTTAGGCATGTTGACGCGATTTCTTCTTGAGCTTTTGGATTCCAAACTTCTCGCACACGCTCAAAGTATTCTTGGGTAGTGTAATGGACCAATCGAATGACATTGCTTTCCTCATCAACTGTAACAAGGCCTGCACAAACGGAGATTATGTCTTCGACGTCAGGAATATTGTCTTCGTCAAGTTCTGACTCGCCTGCCTCGACAGCAAAGGCATGAGAAAGCTCTTTGACAGTAAGATGTCTCATAGAATAGGTAATCCAAGAAAGCACATTCTTGGCTAGTTTAGATTCGTCAGGCAATTGGCTTTCAATTCTCCTAGTCGCCTCATTATATGCTTGGTCTACTTCTGCTGAGCCCTTGGCGAGGTTTTTGAGAGTTGATCTAATTGCTTTTTTGGTCATTTTACCGCGTAGAGATTCCACATGGAGGTAAGCAAGGAGAAACCTTCATTTAAGTAAGTTATAGTATTCAAGATAGGGCAGAACACTCACATTCCGTCTACTGCCAAGATTATCCCTTGTTGTATCTCTGCCTGTAATTCTGGATCGCGCTGCACGCACTTTGGTAATCGACACAGCTGCCCGGCAACATATCGTCTCACATCTGCCTCGTTTGCTCGGATCTCCAACATTGGGGATTCTTCAAATAACTCCTCAATCCTGGCGATAAAACGGGACGTCACCATTAACCGTGTGTCGGTTCTAGTCTGCAAGTTGCGGAGTGCAGATATTAGTTCGCTGCGAGTACCATCGCTGTCTGTGCATTCATCTAATGCATCAATGATGATGTACGATTTGGAGTAACTATTAATAACAGAGTGGAGTGCTGTGCAAACTTCATCAAGCAATGGGCGAGTCTCTCTGTCAGCATGCTTCTTGTGCAGAGCTGTAACTGGTGCTCCATACGATGGATGTCCCTGCACTAGCTGTTTGAGAATAGCAGCCAATAGATCTGAAGCAGTCTGCTTTTCTTGTCTTTTGTAATTGCAGAACACGTAGGCAACACCGACGTTGTCACCTTGAAAGGTCTTCCATATATGATCAACTGCAATTGCTGTAATCATTGTCTTTCCAGCTCCCGGAATTCCAGGGCAGAATAAGCTCTGCTTCGTTCCGTTAAGCCAGTTGGTGAATTCAGGCGATATAATGAACCAGTCGCCTGTCCCTTCCTGTCTTCTGGCGATAAAATCAGATTGTTGAGCCGGGAAATCAGTCGACGATAGCCAATCTGTAATAGCGCGAAATTGCTTGCTGACCTGACTCTCCTGTATTGACTCAACTCTACTTGTAATAGCAGCAGTGTCGTTCTTAATTTCTTGGGACAATTTGCTTCTCTAGTTAGTAACGCTGTTTCTAGCTGACTGTAAGAGCACTTACAAATGATCCATTCCTAGTGCGATTTGGGTGAGTGATTTCAGCCGTTCAATCCTCGTCAGTATGTTGGTAACCTCTTCTTTGCTGAATTTCCAGCTGAGCGCACCGCCAATCTTTGTTCTACTAGAAGAGGACGATGTGAGTTTTGACTGCAACTGCTCGAGTGCAGACCTATACTGATCAAAGGGTCCGTTGGTAGTAGCAAGAGCTCGCACTTCCGAATGCCAGACGTCGTCAGATGATGCTTCATCAAGGCGGTACGTTAGCTGTACGAGGAGATTGCGGATGTTTGTTAATTCGATTACGCATTGCAAGCGGTCTTTGGATGTGTCTTTCAAGCTGTTGAGGCATCCGATAACAACGCTGGTGAGCTGTACAACAGCAATAATGCTTGCGGCGACACTGAGTGGATCCATAGTACGTGATTGAGATTTCAGGGATTCTCTAACTGCCAACAAAGTATCAGAGCAGCAAAGCAATCTTCGTAAATTGGAAGACGTCTCCGTATGGTATCGGATATGTGCTCCCCTTTCAGCGCAAGGCTGGCTTCTTGCGGTAAGCTCTGTTGGATAAAATGCTGGAGTGGGGGTGATCTTGCACAAATTGTGTGGTATTTCCAGTGAACTTATCGTCTTGATGCTACGAAACAAGAAGCTCGAGAATCACTACAGTGTAAATAAAATAACTCCAACTCTCCAAGCCCGAGGAGCTAAAGTCGAATCTGTGGCGGGGTTTCTGGTAGCTGCACATGTTGGTGTCCGTCGAACCAATAGAGAGGTAGATGCTGCGCCCTGGGGCTGTTGCATTCGGGGGCCAAAAGTCGTGCCCCCGTTATTGCCTCAACTACAACTAGCCTCACGGGGAAAGAGGCCTTCATCGGCTGAGCAGCGGCGGGCGGGACTACCCGCACCACCAACCGCCGTCAGGGTCGCGCGTATATTTTTTATTTGGCAATCAGTATCAATCCCCCACTATCAACAATATACCCCACCATCACCCAACACCAAAGCAGAACGTCGACCTACTACCACAAAACATTTATAATACGACTAGATTCTCTGTCTTCATAAAGAAGCACAGCCTCTGTGATAGCTCCTCCCGAGGTACGGTTCCTTCGTAGTTTTCGCCAACGTCACGGGTCGGACCGACAGTAGGCGATGGAAACAACCAATGCGCCGCCGCAAGGAGCAGAAGAAAGACAACAACAGGTCGAAGAATCAGGTACGGGAGAGGGACTAGCTAGGTTATACCTAGACTGTCTCTCTCAAGACGCAAAGGCCGTGAAAACATGGCTCGAATCCACCGCCCTCTTCCACCGCTCCGAAAAAATCATCCCCGCCCCCTCGTCCCCATCCTCTTCCACATCCGCGCCACACCTACGCATCCCAACTACCATTCTTCTCCCCCTCTCTACCCCTCCATCTGAGGCGCGCGCGGCTCTTCCCTTGCCACTTTCAGAATCTGGCCTCATGGAGAGGATTTCTGTTGTGTTGCTACCTGTTCCCCCCGCAAGCAACCCGCTGGGAGAACCAGGACCAGCCAAAGATTCCAATCCCCTTTCCTCACCCTTCCGCACATTTCTCTCCCACCCCGCCATCAGCTCACTCATCAACGATCTCGAGAGGGAAACCCTCCTCTCTACCCTTCTCAAGCGATGGACCGTCTACTCCCCCCTCGTCCTTCTACCCACAGGCAGCCTATCTTCCGACGCCTGGCGAAGGTTATTGGATCTTGCGCCTCCCGAGGTGGTAGAGGAGCTGTGGACAGGCGTACTGGATGCGATATCGCGTCTGGGTGGAGAGAAAGTCACGCACCTAGCGATTAACCACCCCATTCTCAGCTCCGCAGAGGACGAGAATATCATCCGCGCCCCCTCGCATCTACGTATGCTAGCGGGGGACTTTGGGGCTGATATTGCGGCTGCGAGGTGGGCGCTTAGGAATGGAGAGGGAGAGGGTGAGCGGATAGGAGATGTGGATTTTGAAAACGCGTTTTGGGTGCGAACAAGACAGAATGGGATTTTTCAGTCCTGGGCACCACGGTGGACGATGTTCAGCCGTGGAAACGTAACGGAGAAGGCGCGGGTTCTACGATTTGGCGCAGCGTCATTCTGGGCGACTGATGGTGCTCTTTCGGGGGATGGTGATAGGGGTAAAAGGGAAGAGGTGCAGGTAGCAGTGGATCTATACGCCGGGATCGGATATTTCACGCTCTCCTATCTCTCACAAGGATACGCGGTGTTGGCATGGGAGATTAATCCATTCTCAATTGAAGGGCTAAGGCGTGGGGCAGTGACTAATGGATTTTCGGTTCTGGTGGTGAAGGGGGAGGTGGACTGGGAAGCAGTGAAAGAGACGGTGGAGAGGAGGGGGGTTGTGGTATTTGCAGAGGATAATAGGCATGCATGGGATCGGTTTCAGGAAGGAGTTAGGGAATTGGAAGGAAACGGGAGAGTGGTGAGAGATAGGTGGAAGGTGAGGCATGTTAATCTGGGCTTATTGCCATCGTCGAGGATGGGATGGGGTGTTGGGGGAGCATTCTTGGGGGAGAGGGAAGGGGGGTGGATGCATGTGCACGAGAATATTAAAGAGGCGGGCGGGGAGGAGAAGGAGAGGGGAAGTGAGATCGTGGAGACTGTGAAGGGGGTTGTATTTGCGAAGGAGGGTAAAGGTGATGAGGTTGATGTCGAAGTTAGGAATGTGGCGGTGGTAAAGGGGTTTGGACCGGGCGTGAGGCATGTGGTTTTCGATGTGTGGGTTGGACCAAAGGAGAAGGGTGGGGATCTGCCTTGAAGGGTCTGGAGGAGGTATTGTTGTACATAGTAGCTTAAATGGATTGGTGGGTTTGTATAACTAAGATGCTACGATAGATAATGGGCGCGAGACGCAGATAATAGAAGGCTATGGGTAGAAGGAGTTTGAGTGACTGAGAGTGGGAGGAGAGAGTGGCCGAGACATATCGATAGAGCACAAGAAACAGAATGACAGCAAAAATCCCGTTCTAAATTATATTTTATTATCCAGGAGCGTCCCTCGGCGTGATGAAGGATCAGTAAAAGGCGGAGTTGACTTCAGACATTAGGGGGTAGTTCACAGGGGGGCACATCGGGGAGCTGATAATTCCAGGAGTTTAAGGGAAGTTCACAGGAAGACAAATCGGGGAGCTAATAATTCAAAGAGCGTAGCATAAAGGGGTCATTTCCCGTTATCAAGGCCTAGGAATAACAATCCCAAGGTATGCAGAGCAACACAACAGATAACAAGCAATAAACCTCCCCCACTCTTCCAAACTCACCTCAACTACCGATCCACTGCCGGCAAACAGACAAACACCCCTTTCCACCCCCTCGTCCTGTCACCCACTTACCTCAGACCCTCAAACCGGCGCCCAGACCTGCAGCTCGTCTCCCTCGCCATAATCATGCCATACCACGTCAATCCCCAAGCCTCCTCTTCGTCCTCAGACCCCCGCCATGACACCCCTCTGCAAATCTCCAGAATAAACCCTACAGCCACCATCGTCAAGCAAACCCCTCCGCATATCAGTCCACGAGGCCTACTACCAGCGCATTTGCACACTCAAACTCAAACCACGCCCACTCCACATACCCCGCTACTCCCTCACCATCAGCATCCACCACTCCCCATGTCCATTCTCTCCTAGCCTCTCCCCTCCCCTGCCCCTTCCCCCACCACCAACTCCCTCCTACTCCTTGGATCTCTACCAGATCCCCTACCACTACCCGACCCTAGCGCAGCAACCGAGACGCAGACAGCACGTCCCAATTCCACCCGATGTTTTCATCCGATCTTTCCCCCCCCCTGCCATGTCCTCATACCCCTCCCGCATCTTCCTAAGCCCAGGTTAGCCCAACCCCCATCCCTGGTCCAGCCATCCAAAAAGCAAGAACAGACGGTCCAAGCTCCCATACGATATGCAATTGATCACGCCCCGCGCAAATCTGCTCTTTGCAAGGCTTATTGGCGCATTGGGGCATCTGTGCACATCGTCATTGCGTCTGGTATTCATGCACAGCTAGTGCTGAGCGTAGAGCCACCAACAGTCTTCACCCCATCGTGGTGCATCGCGCCGGCCCGGACGGAGCTGTCAATATCGATGCATCTGAGCGATTGATGGATGAAGAGGGGCGGTGAGGTGGAGGGAGAGGAGCGTGCGCTGGGACCATGATGAGTATTGGGTGGGCTTGGGTGGGCTTGGATGGGGAAAGATGAGAGAGGATAGTGGGATGGGATTGAGTGAGTTGTGGGTGAATTATAGATCTGTGCGCGCCTTGGCTGCATTGTGGTGGTGTGTGCATCATCGGTGATATTGCTGCTTACTGTTCCCTTCTCTATAATGATATTTCTCGTGCTCAGTTCCATACCCTATGCGTGTGTGCCGTCCAAAAGTTTGAATGAGAACTCTTGAATATCTCAGAATTAATATTATAAATTTAAGATAATAAAACCTACCATTTTAGTTATCAATTGTACCTCAGATTGACTAAGTGCCTTTATTTCCACTATAACAATTTAATCACTTCCACAACGCACAATCCATCCCTCTCCAGCTCCAGCCATTCCAATGCCCTAACACCGACCTCCCCATCCCCCCTCCCACCCTAAGCCTAGACATCCTACCACCCACAAACAAACGTACGATCCCACCACAATAGCGCCATCGATCGCCCCCCTCGCCTCCCACACCACCACGTGCCCACCCGCTCGCTACTGTGCCTCACGCATGGGTGATGGATAACGGCGCTCGCTCTATCTGCTCTAGCTGCGTGCTCTGGCGCGGGGAAATCGCGGGGTGCGTGCGCGTGTGTGGCGGGGTGCGGGCCGTCTTATCCTCGGTGGTGGTGGTGCGAGGGAGTAGAGGGGGTTTGGAGGAGATGGGGGAGATGGGAAGGGGTGTGGTGGGGTGGAGATCTGGGGGGATGGAGTATGGGATTAAGGGGATAGAGGGGAGGAGGGGAGATGAGAGGGGTGATGATGGAGGAATGGGGAAGCTGGGGAGGATTGAGTGTTTGGAACGGGACGGGAGAGGAAGGTGCGGGGTGGTGATCAGAGGTGCTGTTAGAGCTGCAGTGGTGATCTATTGACTGTGAGAACTGTGCGAGGGATACCTACTGAAAGACCACAGATAGCCGTGACGCCATGACGACCGATGCCCTCCGATCTCAGCACCATCTCAGAATTTTCTGCTCCTCACGCCCTCCAACAACTCTCAAGGTGGGGGTCCGTTCGCGGCACAGCTACGCACAGACTCGGCTACACCGTGAGGGGTCGAGAGACGCAATACGCGTAGCGACATCGACACTGTCGATGCGGTGCATTTGGCTTGTGATAGTATGGGGTAATAAGCGGAGGGATGGGCGTCGTCGTTGTTATTGATATTGATATGGAGAGGGGTCGTGAGAGTGATAGCGCTTGCGATCAGATAGCGGCAGGAGGGAGGGGCTCGGGGATAACTTGTCCGTTTCCGAGAGGGAGAACCCATGAACCAAGCACCGAGTGACAGGCACAGCTTCTCTACCCACAGCGGTCTCCACCAAGTAAGCAAGCTCGTAAACACCGCAGCTCCCCTCCCCAAGACCGGTCAAACATCGGAACCACAAACCTGCCCTGCCCATACCTCTATACTCTATACCCTATACCCCCTCTTCCCGCCCTGTCCCTACCCTCCCCAACGCTGCTGCATACCCCATCCAGACACTCGGACGAACACACACCCATATGTGAGAGGAAGGGAGGTATATAAGATCCCCATATAGCTGCATCTACAGGCTCTGACCCCAGGGCGGCGTCCGAGAGCCGGGCGCGAGCGGGTGGGCTACTGTGCGAGGTGTATGGATGTGAGGGGTTTGTGGTGCTGGGAGTATGGACGGATGGATGGGTGGTGCTGTGATGTTTCTCTGCCTCTCTGCCTCTGGCTGGGTGCTATGCCTGAGTGCTGCCAGTAAACACTCCCCCAGCCCGCCGCCTAGACGCCAGTAAACCTGTCCCGTCTGATGCCTGTCTATACCACTATTTTTATATAGCGGGGAGTGCGTATGGCCATGCTCCATTTCGCGCCGGGGGTCCTGATGGGGAAGGGGTCGTGTGTCTAGGATATGGATTGGGAAGGGACGATGGGTGAATGGATAGATCGGGGGGGTAAGACGTCCAACGGCGTGGCTTTGTGAAGCGCCTTCTTACATTGTAGAGGCGTGGTGTATGTTTCACGTTTGTATAAAATTATCAGTATTCAAGTTGTATAATTGAGCTATCTGGTGCTGTATAATTATATCCCATATGCAGCATTAACAATCCCCAAACGCACAACATGAAAATCGCACCCTTACAAACCCACACCATCGAACATGTCATCTCCCATCCAGCTGCGCGCGCTGCCGCTCAAAAAGTCTCGAACACACCTCCCCAACTTCCATTCCTTCCATCAGCCCACCGCGGAAATTACAACCTACACCCTCTCCTACTCTTCTCGTCGCGCTGAAATCCGATATAGCCCACTAGCCTCATACTATAGCATCCCCTAACGTACTTAGCGCAACGGGCAACCCACGTGGGAAAACAAACACCGACTCCACTTTCTCTCGTCTCTTCTTGCTTCAGAGCGGAAGCCTTCCAACAAATCTAATCTCCCCACTGTGCCGAATCCGTACATTCGAAACAAGCAACGGATGCATCACGTGATTACCCCTTCACAATTGCCGGGTTGGGAAATTAGATATACGGTTTTTTTTTGTGACTGCTAGAAAAAACGTTCTTTTAGGGTTGGGGGTGTCTGTTTCGGAGAATGCGAGGGGGATATGAGATGTTAATTTTTGGGCGCGTGGCGGTGGCTTCCTTGACCAGCTGCCTGCCATATGTGAGGAAGTGAGGAATGTCTTTCGTCAGCTTCAAGCGTATCGCCTCTCTCCTCCCCCTATTCCCCCCTTCCCTCCCATCCTCCCCTCACATTCCACTCCCCTCCTCCACCCCTCCATCCCACCACCACAGCAGCACACAAAGCAACAAAAACGACCTATCTCCCTCCCCCTCACTTCGCCTTCCATCGCTACAATGTCATGACATGTCTCACCTACCTGTCTCATCGACTCATCGCCCGTCTCAGTCCTTACTCGCAAACCAGAACGCCTCACTGTCATGCCGCCCCGTCCCCATCATCCGGGCGCGGGGGGAGCGTAAATCCCGCCCCTATTGCTGATCTAGGCATACTATCTGTGGTACGACGCAGCATGCCTGGACGGGGACGTATGCGGGAGGGTGGGAGATGTCCAACCGTCGATCGGTAAGCTGGGCGGCGGATGCAGTGGGTGGTTCCGTCGTACCCTGAGCTGCGTAGGGGGTTGTACGGCGGTAGTAGTGGAGAGGATCGTATCGTATCGTACGAGCGGTTGGATGTGCTGTGCTTCCGTAGCGGCCGGTCTGGTATGGTGATGACTTAGTAACTGGCTTACTATCACTAATGCTTCCTAATGCTGTCCTAATGCTGTCGTGTCTGACTTCCGCGAACCCGTCGCGCATGCCCACACACCCCGTTCTAGTATCGAAGTTACCAACAGACGGGCTAGACGGGGAGAGCGAAGCCGCTTGGGATGGCGGCGTGCAGGTGCGGCGGGGCGGTTAGCGCAAGGGGGGAGATGCATAACTGACCCGTGTGGATGGACTATTTTAGTCGGGGTGGTGATGGGAGAGCTGTAGTTTTTTTGGCGGGACGGGTATGCATTTTGTGTCCGCGCGGAGGGATTGTTCTTCTCCAAAGGGTTTGGAGGAGGGAGGTTAATGCACTATAGCAGGAAGGGAGTAATGATAGACTGGATATGGTGATGGCGTTGGAGGTGTAACGGGGGTGTAACTTTTTCTGTCATTAAAGGATTGCGGAGGGATGGGGGTTGTCCTGCTGTTTGGTTTGGGGGATGGTGGAAGTAGAGCGAGGTAGCTTTAGAGATGTTTTGGTGGGAAGATGCGCGAAGGTGTGACTAGGAATACATGTGGGAACCCGGGTGTACTGTAGGGGCTTAACTGCGTTGAAGAGCACCGGATGCTGGGACAGAAGACAAAGAGAGGACAGAGCAGAAAGACACCGCAGAGGGCCAGCAGGGTGTCTGTTGTGCTATAATCTGCTATACGGCCAGTCTGGGGGAGGTATAGCGTTGTATCTCTAGTTTGAATTATGTGAGCTGAAAGAGAGAATATAGACTAGGAATACATGTGGGTACTCCAACGATGGCATACTCCGTACAAAAGCACACACTTCCACCCGGTGCTGGGACGACAGAACTGAGGGACAGCAGGGTGTCGTGCTCTGTAGGGGATGGTAGATGCTGGTATCTTTAGAGAGATTTGGTGGACTGATGGCGAGAGGTCTGACTAGGAATACATGTGAGTACCCGGTTGGTTGTGACATACTGTACGTACAGCCGATGCGATGCTGGCTTGTATGTCACAGCTGGGACAGATGGAGAGGAAGTATAGGTACATCTCGGTTGTCAGATGGGTGTGGTTGACTGCAGGGGATGATAGGAATTGGCAGGTAATTGGTAGTAACTTACAGGCAATTTGGGTGGTTGTGCCTGTTGTGCCTGCTTAATTTTACACCCAATCTGGTAAATATGCACTCCATCCCCCTAATGCACACTTATGCCATGTACTAATACTTTCTTACTCTAACTTACAGGCACAAGCACAAGGGAATTAACAGAAATATGTGAATAAATATCCCAAACAGTAACCAAAGTAGTAGTTGTACAGTATTAATCTTAGCTTTCTGAAGTTATCCACCAGAACCCATAACCCACAACCAACCCACACCCACATCTTTCCCCTGCCACCCTTTCCACCCTTTCCCCCTTCACAACTCCACATTTACACCCCTTCCACCACCCTTCACATCCCTTCCCGCCCCGTGTCACACCCATCTTTCTTATCCTCCCCTTCTTTTTCCTGAGATTGTCTGAGAGCCAATTTCACCTATCCCCCATACTACATACCGAACATAATTCATACTTTTCACCTCACAACAAAGTCTGCACCTATTGCCATCTTCTACGACTGCAAACGAAATAAACAATCAAATATACCACCCAGGGGAAAACAGTACACAAACACGCCAGTACACGTCCAACGCCCTTTTTTTTATTTAGCGAACGCGTCGACGACCCCCTTCTTCCGCCCGCGACAACCACCCCAGATATACCCCCCAAAAAATAAACCGAACGACCCCAATCCATTCCCACGACCAACAAAACACAAACACACGCCTCACAACCACACCGCGAACCGCGCACACCTCTATGCCGTCGATCTAACGACACGATCACTCGGAGACGAGCCCAGATTTATACCAAGAACCACCACATATACCCGCAGCGCGTTTTGTCGCCGCGATGGCCACCTCTCCGCCGGGGTCGCCGGGAGTGCCGGCGCAAAGACCGATGAGCGTGCTGATGCGCCCGTCCACGAGGAGTACGAGCCGGCTGAGCATGTCAGGGAAGCTTGGGGGAGCAGGGGGTGGAGGGAGTAGAGCCTCGGATGAGGATGGGAAGACGAGTGTGAGAGTTGGTGAGTCGCATACTTTTTAAAGAGTTCTATATGATTGCCATGGCATTGTCGTGGGAGTATTATTGGGATTGTTTTGTTTGGAAGTTGGGGATTGATATGCTAACAGTGTTACAGCTATCCGCGTCAGGCCGCCGCTACGACCGGAGGACCCTGGATACGAACTGGTCCCGCAACGATTCCAGCGATCAATGGTGCAAGTCACATCACCGACGAGCGTCACAATCGACTCTCCACAAGGCCGCAAGCTCTTCGTGTTCGACCGCGTCTTCGGCGAAGATGTCAACCAAGAAGGCGTCTGGGAATACCTCACAGAGAGCGTCAATGCCTTTGTCCAAGGTTACAACGTCTCTATGCTCGCCTACGGCCAGTCAGGAGCTGGGAAATCGTATACCATGGGAACATCCGGCCCCGACGACCAGGGCGACATGGATGTCATGGGTGAGTCGACAGGTGCTATTCTCTCAACACCCTCTTTGCATGGCGAAAACGACCCCACTGGCCTAATATGCTGACAATACCCTAGGTGTGATCCCGCGCGCTGCCGCAGCGCTGTTTGAGAAATTAGAAGGCCCCAAGCCGGCGAGCAACCGCGACTCCATGTCTGCGCTGCGCGCGCCGAAGAGGTACTCGGCTCAACCCGGCGCGTATGCCGGGAAGCCGGCAGAGAAGAACTGGACGCTGAAGGCGACGTATGTGGAGATTTATAATGAGCAGTTGCGCGATCTGCTGGTGCCGGAGCATGTGCCCATGGCGGAGCGGGGACAGGTCTCGATTCGCGAGGATACAAAGGGTCATATTTTACTTACGGGGCTGCATGCTGTGGATGTTAATTCGGTGGAGGACCTGCTTAATGCGCTCAACTTTGGATCGATGATCAGACAGACGGATTCTACGGCCATCAACGCCAAGTCGTCGCGCTCGCACGCTGTGTTCAGCTTGAACCTCGTTCAGCGCAAGAGCAGCACGGGCGGGCCAACACCAAAATCAGAGAAGCGATTCTCGGTCCCGCTCGAGGCCATGACCGGCTCAGAAAGCTGGGTCACGATCGACAGCAAGTTCCACTTCGTCGATCTGGCTGGTAGCGAACGTCTCAAGAACACCGGCGCGCAGGGCGAGCGAGCCAAGGAGGGAATCTCCATCAACGCCGGACTCGCCAGCTTAGGCAAGGTCATCTCGCAACTCTCCTCCCGCCAAGCCGGCTCGCACGTCTCCTACCGTGACTCGAAACTCACGCGCATGCTCCAGGACTCGCTCGGCGGCAACGCAATCACCTATATGGTTGCCTGCGTCACCCCTGCAGAGTTCCATCTCAGCGAGACGCTCAATACCGTCCAGTACGCCCAGCGCGCACGAGCTATCCAGAGTAAACCCCGCATCCAGCAGGTCTCGGACGAGACAGACAAGCAGGCCCTCATTGATCGCCTCAAGGCCGAGGTTGCATTCCTGCGCGAGCAGATCCGTAGCTCAGACCGAAATGACCACCCGGCTTCGCATGGGGGGACTACGAGCGCGAGATCTGACCGTCGGAATGATGCGGAGATTGATCTGCAGAATCAGCTCTTGGATAGCCAGGAGAGCTATAATGCGCTCAGCTCGCGCCATGCTAAGCTCATCTCTGAGATGACCAAGGCGCGCGATACGGAGCTGGCGGAGAATGCTACCAAGGAGGACTCACTGGGTGACCAGGCCACGGAGCGTCTGCAGCGCTCGAATGCGTTTGCAGAGGCTGTTGAGCAGGTCGTTCTTGAGTATGAGGAGACGATCCGTAGTCTTGAGCAATCGCTGTCGAGCACGCGTGCGTCCCTGTCGAACACGGAGACCACGCTGCTCGAGCGCGAGACAAAGTGCGCGTACATCGAGACGGTGAACACGCAACTTCAGGCTCGTCTGCAGAAGCTGATGGATCGCGAGGCGAGCACGGAGAACTATCTCCATGATCTTGAGATTAAGCTTGATGGACATACGAGTGGTGAGGAGAAGAACTCGGCTATTGTGGCAGAGTTAAGGAAGGAGATTGCGAGGGTTAGAGAGAATGAGGCGAGCTGCGAGGATTACATTTCTACACTCGAAGAGCGCCTTGCCGAGTCCGACTCCGATGCCGAGGTCATGCGCCGCGAGATCGAGCGTCTCGAGCATGTCGTCGAGCGCCAGCGCAGTTTGGGCAAATTAGACAAGCTCCTCTACGAACTCGACAGCGTTCGCCAGGGTGAAGCCACAACCGATGCCCCCGCCCCCGTCACCAACGGCAAGATCCCCCACTCCCGCAACCAGAGCTACGCCAGCCGCCGCGGCCAATCCGAAGTAATCCACGAGCGCGACGAGATCGAAGGTTCCGAGCCCCGCTCCATCCACGAAGACGAAGACGAAGGCCACCGCACCCCCAACGACGTCCCAGCCCTCAGCCCAGACAGCAGCACACGCTCCGAAGCCGACGGCCCAGCCGACAACGGCGAACCCCTCGACGCAGACGAGGCATCCACGCCCACCTCCGAACGCGCCCGCACCCCCACCCTCTCCTGCTCCCGCAAACCCACCATCGACGTCGTGACCGCCGAGCTGCTCGACCTGCGCATGACGCACGAGTCAACGGTGAGCGAGTACGAGAATCTGGCCGCCAAGTACGAGGAGGCGCTTCGTGCGCTCGCCGAGCTGCAGGATGTTGTGGAGGAGGGTCGCCAACCGTTCGGCAACGCGAAGAGGGATAGTATGCTCTCGGCTGCGACGCCGGCGCACACGCGGCCGACGTCTTTTTTAGCCGTTGGAGACTCTGCGGGAGAGGCGCAGTCGAGGTCGCTCTCGTCGGAGTTGTCCTTGGTTGGGGAGTCGCCCTCGTTGATTGCGCATGCGTCTGAGGGCGGGGAGGTGGCTGTTAATGTTCCCAAGGCTGCTGAGGAGGCCGTCGCCGCGCCGGTGGCAGAGGAGCAGCCGAGGAGTGTTAGTGCACAAGATGAGGCTATCGCTGCGGAGGTGGAGAGTCTGCGTGCTCTCGCCGCTGAGCGAGAAGCCGCACAGCTTGAGCTGGCACAGAAGTACGCACAGCTCGAAGAGCAGCATGCCGAGACACTGGATGTGGTCGAGGAGCTGAAGACAGAAGTGCACAAGGCGAAGATGGACATGGGACCCAAGTCACCCAAGACCTCCAACCCCGTCATCCGCCGCAAATCAAGCCAAGGCATGATGATCATCGACCGCGCGCACCGCTCCTTCGCATCCCTCCGCAACATCGCCAGCGAGCACTTCGAAGCCCAGCCAGACGTGATGCAGAACTTCGAACTGAACCTCAACGCCGCGATGCACGAGCTGCACACGCGCTCCGAGCGCGTGCAAGAGCTCGAGGCTGACATGCAGGGCGTCAAGCGCGAGATGGAGAGTAAGATGTCCATTATCTCGGGCTTGACGAGGGAGAGGAGCAGTATCAGCCAGGCACCGATTGATATGTCCGCCCTGAGCCGTATGCAGGAGCAGATTATGCGCAGCGAGAATGAGCTCAGAGCGCAGCAGGAGATGCATGCTGCGAGGGAGGCGGAGCTGGGTGAGGAGGTGCAGGTGCTGAGGAGGGCGATGGCGGAAAGCGCAGCGAATAGTGCGGCTGTATCGCCGGATTCGGCGGCTGTTGCGGCGGCGTCTGCGGCTGCTGCGTCGGTGGCTGCGAAGGATGTAGAGGCCGAGTCGACGGATCGCGAGGTGCCTGCTGAGGAGCTGGATGGTGCGAAGGCGGAGCAAGATAACGGCAATACTGAGCGCGAGAACAGGATTGCGGAGCTGGAGGGTGAGCTGAAGAGCTGGGAGGGCAGGCACCAGGAGGCGCTCCAGTCGATGCAGGGAAGCGAGAGGCAGTTGCTCGACACGATTACGAAGCTCGAGAACCAAATCAAGGCCGTACAGAGGGACAACGAGGTCGCCTCTGCCGCTGCCGCCGCCGCTGCCGCAACCGCCGTCGCTGCAGCAGGAGCAGCCGTTGTCGTCGGAACTCACGACTCCGAGCCAGAGAAGGAAACCGAGCGCGGTATCCCCGCCGCGGAATTCGAAGCCCAGCAAGCACAGCACGAAGAGCGTGTCTCGAGCCTGCAAAAGGAGATCGAGGAGCACCGCTCTGCTGTCCAAGCGAGCGCGTCCCAGATCAAGGAGCTAGAAGAGGCGCATGCCCTGACAAGGTCGCAACTCGATGAGGCGGCCAAGGCGCGCGATGCCACCGCCGCGGAGGCCGAGGAGCACAAGTCCCTCGTGTCGAGGCTGACGGAGCAGATTTCCGCGCATGAGGGTGTTGTGAAGGCGCACCAGGATGGATTGGCTGAACTCCACGCTAACCATGCACGCGAGGTGGATGAGGTCAAGGAGAGCGGGAAGAGCGAGCGCGAAGCTGCACTTGAAAGCCTGGCAGCAGAGCACCAGGTGAGTCTTGAGGCTATGAACAAGGAGCTCATGGACGCGCGTGAGGGCCTCATCAGCGCTGCTGAGAAGGTGGCTGCTGCACTTGGCGTGGAGGCTAGCGTTGATGCGCTCGAGGACCGCATCGCCGAGCTGGCGACTGCGCATGCTGCGCTGGCGGGCGAGAAGACCCGCGCAGAGGAGATGGAGAGCCATGTCCTTGACTTGTCGTCCATCAACGATAAGGTAATGAAGGAGCTCGAGACCGTCAAGTCCGAGCTCGCTGCCCTTCTGGCCACCACCACCGCTGGCGCCGCAGCCCCCACCGCCACCCACGCAACCGTCAAGGAACAACTTGAGGTCCTCCGCGCGGAAATGACCGCCCTCGAGACCAAGAACAAGAAAAACTCCCGTCTCGTCGAAGAACTCGAGGACCAACTCGCCGCAAACTTCGACCAACACCAAGCAGCGCACAACCGCCTCAGCACCCTCCAAAGCGAGCGCAACTCCCAGCTCGACGAAGCCAACGCGGCCCGCATCCGCGTCGAGCAGGAGCTCAACGCCGTGAGGGAGGAGTACACCGCACTCCAGGTGAGTAGTCCCCGCAGCTCTCGCGCCCAAGGCGCAGGCAGCTGGACGGGCGCTGATGCCGTCGCACAGGCGAAGCTGGATGAGATCGCGCTCTCTGACAACACGGCCGGCGCGCGCACATCCAACAGCAGCAGTTCCACGATCCGCAAGACGAGCAGCGTGCAATCGCTTATCCCGTCGCCGCCGCCTGCCGGGCCATTGCCGCCGCTCCCGCATATCAGTATCCCGCCCAACTCGCTGAGTCTGAGCGCGCCGCTGAGCCCGAAGGACGCGACGCTTGCGTTAGCGCAGATGCAGGAGGATCAGGAGGCGAAGATTAGGAGTATTGAGAAGCATCTTAGTGCTGAGAAGCAGCTTACTGCTACGCTGGAGGAGGCGCTGACGGATCTGGAGAGGCAGAGTAATAAGGTTAAGGCGGAGGCGGAGGCGTGGAGGAGGCGCGCTATGGAGGCTGAAGCTGCCAAGCGCGGTGGGGAGGAGGCGAAGAGGAGGTTGGAGGAGCAGAGCCGGAAGCTGGAGGAGCAGGTTGCTGAGGCGAAGATTAAGGAGCTTGAGAGGGTGAAGAGCGAGAGTACGGGTACGGAGGCACGATGGAGTATTCAGCGCGGGGAGGCGGAGAGGAGGAAACGCGGGGAGGCGGAGCGGGTGACGAAGCAGTTGGAGGAGCGGATGGGGAAGGTGGCGAGTAAGAAGAAGAAGGGGAGCTTGAATTGCTTCTAGTCCCCCCCCTTACTTCTTCCTTGCTCCTTCTACCCCCTTCTGACCCCCCTTTTTTAATGACCCGGGGAGGGAGACGGGGGGGTTGTATGGATGTACGCGTTTATGTATACACCTGTTTTTTCTGCTAGCTTTTTTTGTTGGCTTTTTTTGTTCTTTTTCCCGCTCTGTTTTTGTTGGATGAGCCTTGCGAATATATCTATCTGGCTTCGGAGCTGGGCGGGGGGTGTTCTTTTTTTTGTTATTTTATGTTTTCTTAGCTTTTGGGGGTGAAGAGAGAGAGAGACTGAGAGAGAGAGAGGGGGGATAGGAGGATAGGATGAATGAAGAATCTTTATTTCTTGACCATGAAAGTGTCTTGGATTGACTGACTGCTATGGCTGTGCTACTTGTATATGAGGATGGACCCTTAACGCGGGCGGTTCTCTTTTCCACCTCCTTAAACGACTCAGACCCTGAGCCCATCCCAACCGATTCACCCACTGGAACTATTGACGGCCAGATCGCCTCTAAAGCCCTCCCACGTAGCTCGTTCTTTCCAGGCCACAAGCCAGAGCATGAGAGTATTTTGAATGCTTGTTCCTGCTTCATGTCGCTTACTAAGCGTAAACTCAATGGCCGTCTCGTTATCTTCGGTTATCAGTGAGGGGTGTGCATTGATATTGATTGCGTGCTTGGCAAGTGATATGGCGATTGGATCAGCTTCGCCAAGACTGTTTTGGGCCAGCCAGCTACCGCCGTGGATAACTTTACTTTCTCCTTCATTGATATCCTCTGGTTATCGTTTTTGTTTGTTGTGTAAGAAATTATATCGAAGTATAGCAGGTGAAAATGAATAAACAACAGGTTGATCAGCGGCGGCGAGTCTCGTGAGTTTTCCATGTTATCACGGGCGGCGGTCAAGGAATCACTGACTGATGGGTTAATTCTAGGTGCAAGCGGTGTCAAGATCGTAAAGTATGTGTTATCCTCACTCCCCATGGCTCCATTCCTCCATGATTCCGCATTTGTGATCTCATTTCTAACCTTCCATAGATAAAATGTTCAAGAACCTCTCCCTGCCAACGCTGCACCGCAGCAGGAGTACGGTGTGAGTTTCGCGGTGACGGAATGAAGCGCGCACCCATCTCGCGCGAGTACGTGAATGCCCTTGAAGACAGAGTCGGAGCATTGGAGAGTCTTTTGCATGAGTTGAATCCAGCTGCTGGGAGCTCTAATCTCGGTGCGGCGAATGATGCTGGTAATTTCGGGATTGAGTCTCCAGCGCCGGTGTATCAGGATACGGGATCGGTGGCTTCGCCGAGTTCTGATGGCAGTCACTGGGGCGGAATGGTCGGTCCTAGTCAAGATAGT
Organism: Pseudogymnoascus sp. VKM F-4516 (FW-969); assembly: GCA_000750815.1. Taxonomy (NCBI): domain Eukaryota; kingdom Fungi; phylum Ascomycota; class Leotiomycetes; order Thelebolales; family Thelebolaceae; genus Pseudogymnoascus; species Pseudogymnoascus sp. VKM F-4516 (FW-969). The sequence goes on from JPJZ01000214.1 coordinate 21,460, forward strand.
AAGCTGAGCACTCTCTTACCTTGGAGATATCTGAATCTAACGGTTGGCCTTTAGGACAACCAAACTACCCTGGCCCGAGCAGCCTCCGAAGCTCAAGGATTCTGAAATCAGCTGCCGAAAACCCTTCCACACATTTCTCAACGTCGTACAAGCCGCCCCATGTGGATGTTCAAACCGAAGTTGATGGCCATATTATCGCCGAGTGCGTGGCGCTGTTCTTTCGATGGCATTATCCGCAATGCATGTTTGTCGACCGCGACAAGTTCTTGCTAGGGTTCCTGAACCACTCGTATACCAGCAAACACTCCTCTAGAAGTCTAGAATTCAGTATCTGTGCCCTTGGAGCATTGTTATCCCCGGATAAACCGATTAGAGACCTCGCCGGAAGCTTCTACGATGCCGCTATCCGGAGTTTGGAGTCGGGAGGACTACTGGAGCCCCAGGAATCGTCTATTCAGACTCTCACTCTTTGCTCTTTCTACCAAATCGGCCAAAGCAACTTTACGCAGGCGTGGATGCTTTCTGGTATGGCTTCCGAAATTACAGTTACCGACGTGCAAAGCTGACGAGTTCAAGGTATCGCATTCAGGATGTGTGAGGAACTAAACGATAATAGTCACGGCACCCCGAGTACCCCGCGAGACATTGACTCTCGACGGCGTACGTTTGCAAACTGCTATAAATCCGATAAGTTGCCCCTGTTTGCGCATTATTGACCCGGACAAGACTAACCATCGGCCAGAATGATCAGTCAAGTGCTAGGCAGGTTGCCTGTGATTGCAAAGCAGGTACAATCGACAGGATGTAAAGAGGTTGAAAGGTAGAATTTCTCTCAGGTTTGGCAATAATGATAACTCGCTGACACTATGTATAGGACACACTCTATCTGGTACCATTGGCTGGAACAAAACGGCTTATCGGACCTGGAAGAACCCGAAACACTCACGGATCCAACGTCTCCGGCAGAGAAGCAAATGGAGCTGTCTAAAATCATACATGACATGCTACTTCCGAGAGATTTCTCATCAAAAGGGTCTGCTCAGCAACAGACCACTCGTCGCTGGACCGAAGTGGCTGTCAGCGAGTTAAATACCAGACTGTGGGGTTGGCATGGCACTCTTCCGGGGGAACTCCGTTGGAATCGCTGGGGTTCTTGCTCTGACGCCGTAATTCCAAGCATTGCAGCTCTACAGTACGTTTAACTCTCTGCATCGCTGTATAGGCTACGACTAACGCAACAATAGCATGCTCTATCACATCTCCCAGATATCTCTGAATCTTCCTTTCCTCCTTGACCCCCAGCCGCCGTGGGAGGGATCACAGGCACCCAGTCAGCCAAAGCTCATATCAGACGCTGTCGATATCTGCGGAGCATCAGTTGATATTGTTCTGTCTATATTGCGACGTTTCCGGTCACAATACACTCTCACAAAGGTCCCCTTCAACTTGGTTCACGGCGGAATCACGGCAGCTGACGCGATTCTCGCCATGATGGACTTCTGTGATGGGGAGAGACGAGGATCGCTGGTAAAGGACCTACACGTCTTGGACGATGCACTGCTGGAGATGTCATATTCATGGAACATTGCAACCACAGCGAGGACCGGTCTGAAGAACCTGCTTGCTGAGAAGACGTCAAGCCAATCGGTAGGCGCAAGCCTCCCTTTGCCGCCGAAGCAACCGACGTTCGATCTTGATGCTTTCGCATATCAGCCTTTCACTCCATTATCACTCAATAGTGAAGACGAGATACAGCTCTCAGGATTGGCTTTTCCGGAGATGTTCTCGGCTGGCGTCAGCGAGACTTCCAGCTCGGACATGTGGGACTTGAATTATCCGGAGAGAGGCTACTCATTTGACGATATAAATTCCCTACGATATTGATTATGATTGAATAGACTGGGCTGGCCAAAAAAGCTTTTTTGTGTAGAGATAGAATGCGAAAATAGGAATTGATACGATTATGCTTAGGCTAAATACTTGCGCGAGGCTCATGGGCAGCTAACTACTATTTGCCGCGTGCAATTGTGAACCAACAAAGCTTAAATTGCTTCTATAGCGGGTGCTATCAGTTATACGGATAGGAAGAGGGGAAAGTGGATCTAAGCTTGTGATAATTTACCGTCGTAACTGGCAATATGGAAAGCAAATATGAGACAGCTTTCAATCTTACAAGCGGGCGAGCAATTGCACGCCTTGTTTACTAATTTAAGGCCTGTAACCACAATAGAAAAGTGTGGTCGGATATTATAATTCCGCAATATTTAGGCGGCCTTTCACATATGCCCCTGGGCTTTCGGAATTAAACCTTGATCAATACAGCAAATGATAGATTACTTGTTGTTGGGGAACCAGTGCGGGGTTTGGCTGATGACGGCGGTCCGTCCTGACCTCCGGTGGGGTTCACCCGTCGCCGGATGGGACCTTGACTCCCGCATGATCAATGGTTCTCAGAATGCAACTGCAACTGCAACCGTGAAGAGTTAATACCTGTTTGTCTTGCATGTCGTAAAATACCGTTTTGACGCGAAGGAATCGAATAGTGCAGACCAAATAGGTAGATATGCTGTGTTACTCGGCCCTTCTCCAGTAGCTATACTGTATCCAGGGATTTGGGAAGGGAGCGTAAGCGTTAGCTTCAATTCCCCGCCTTTGTGCTGATCATTCCGTCATTGAGACTTCTGGGATGTGGTACAGAGTAACCCCGAACTTCTGCGAAATTGCTCATCCATGGATTCCAACATGCAGTCTAATCCCGGGGGCCCTGGTTCCTGAAGTCTAGCTGGAATATCTCCTGCCGAGTTTGAGTGATATTCCTTGTTTTCCCCTCTTCAGATTGTCTTTTCCTTTCAACTCTGCCTTCCGCTGTTCTGCAAACCTCATAATTTGCATTCAAGATGCTGTCTAGAAATCTACTCTTTCTTGCCTCTTTGTTGGCACCAGCTGCTGCGACAGGGCTTGGGCCAGACCATGATGGGAAATACACGATTTCTTCAAAACATCTCCGAGCTCAATTCATACGTTACGGGGCTAGCATCTCGAACTTGTTCATCAAAGATGCAGAGGGCCGTGAGCGTGATATTGTCTTAGGCTTCGACAATGCCACCTACTACGCCGAAGACCCCATACATGCGCATTGGGGCGCCGTACCTGGCCGATATGCTAATCGTATCAAGAACTCTACTTTTGATATCGATGGCGTTACCTACAACATCCTGCCAAATGAACATCCTACTCCGGACCACCCGGATGGAGTTAATACTCTTCATGGAGGACCAAACGGTTGGGATCACCGTGAATTCAATGTTACTGCACAGACGGCCAACTCTATCACTTTCACCATTACTGATGAAGATGGCAACCAAGGTTTCCCAGGAGAAGTTATCAGCTATATCACCTACACGATTGACGACCTGACTTGGGATATCACCATGACTGCTCACGCAACCACGAAGAAGACCCCTATCATGCTTAGTAGCCACACCTACTGGAATCTTGACGGTTTCCAGAACCCCGACACGGGAACAGTTCTGAACCATTCGCTATGGCTACCACACTCTGGCCAACGAGTTGGTGTTGACTCTATCTTGATTCCAGACGGAACGATCCTTCCCAACCAACCTGGTTCAGTGAACGATTTCTGGTCCGCACCAAAGCAGCTTGGCGCCAATCTCACGAGCCCTGATGCCGTCGGGAACTGTGGCGAAGGCTGCACCGGATATGGTGAGTAGGCACTTTGTTGCGACTGAAGTAATATTAACACTCGATAGACACCTGCTACCTCGTGAACCGAGAACAAGATGGCCCATACGACTGGCGCTCCAACCCAGTTGCCGTCCTCAGCAGCCCATGGAGCGGCATCCAAATTGATGTTTTCAGCGAGCAGGAGGCGTTCCAGATCTTCACCTGCAACCAATACGACAGTATGAGGCCCCTTGAACAGTGACTGTCTGCAAAACTTAAGCTAATATACCATATCTAGATACTCTGGCCGTGAAGTCAACTCAGGGAACCGATGTCAGACGTACTGTACCAGCGTATGGATGCATCGTTATGGAGGTTGAGGACTGGGTTGATGCGATTAACCAGCCTGAGTGGCAGCGAAGCAAGAAGCAGATCTATGGCCCTTCGGATGACCCATATGTTCTGCGCGCGAAATACGTCTTCTCGACGAACAAGAAGCATCATTGATTGTGATGATGACGGACGGGGGTTCAGGCGAGTAGGGCTTAATATTCAAGAGGTAATTTTTAACTTTATAAAGTGAGCAGCCCTAAGCTGCATAATCACCAATTTAAGGATTTGAAACTGTTAGAATCTTCTATTTGCTTTAATCTTTGTAGCAGCCAGCCTTGATAACTACAGCCATGAGTGATCAAAAGCCACGAATTTATTCACAGTTGCTGTGGAAACTTGAAGTGTCAATATGTCCCAGCCTTCTCACACGTAACGAGAATAGAATTTATACTCTCCCCGGTACCGGCCTAAGATCAGTTCCGCGCTCTATAAGTGACTCTCGAAGGAGAAGCGCCCGGTGTATCCCCCTCTCTCGACCAATCTCCTCTAGTCGATCTAACATCCAGCTCACCTGCTCTTCAGACAACATAGGAAGCTTGGCCGCCACAAAGAGCGCGCGTACTGCGAAGAAAGCCCCAATGTCAGGCGTGTCCTCTGCATCTTTCCCCTGCCCATCGTCGGCAACATTGCCAAGCAGATACGGAACAGCAGAGCAGAGAAGCACGGCTACGGATCTCACTTGCTCTCGGATCTCAATGGGCGGTTCGCATGGAATGCCCATTTCGAGTGCAATAGGCGCAAGAAGAACCAGGTTGCGAAGGACGGATAGCTGTGCGAGCCACTTAGCCACCCACACTCCGCCTACGGGTAGTGTAGGGAAGACCAATGCCGTCACGGGAAATGGCCTTGCGCTGGTTGCTGTCGGATTGGGATACGGTTTGTATCGCCATCTCTCAGGTAGGGATGTCTCCCAAGTCTTTAAGTCTTTCAGAAGGTGCCGTACTTGTCGAACACACTCCGCAGCTTCCACTCGATTCGGCGGCTTCCCCTGTAACAGTTTGGCGTTCGCTATGCCAATGTTGCCCAGCCGCGGGAGCAAACCCTCTATAAGAGCCAGTCCCGGACCATAGGGTGGCGATGGAGCAATAGCCGAAGCGGGGCCAGCAGAGGACAGTGGCTCGTTGACGTTCTGAAGTTGCGTTGTCGCAAGGACGTAACGGTTGATTTGTCGGTCGCCATCTGCTTCCGATGCGAGACGTGCATGTAGAATGGCTTGCATGCCATGGCGGTGTGGGCTTCCATACTCGAGTTTGTCCTCACCTATAATGACCTAAGTAGAGGATATTTCTATTAGCTAGAGTTACCTAGGCTCTAAAGAAATATAATACTGCTCGCTGCATACATCATACTTCCACAATAAGACCACCGCTGCAACAGGAGCTGAAGAGTATGCCTCGGAAGCATTGTTCAACACGGATCGAAGTTGGCTAACGGCTAATCCATAAGATTGACGAGATCTGCTGAAATAGGAAGGGGTCATGTCTTTGACCCTGGCGAAGGTTGCTAGTGCAATTGCTTCGACGGAGTTTCGAAAGTATCCTGCTTCAGGATTTGATTCATAAAGCTGTGGGAGAAAGGGGTAGTACCCCGGAAAACCATTCTTTGGCGCTAATACGTAGTTACGAAAAAAGTAGGAGACGGCACATTGAAACCAGTCAGTAGACATTGAGGCGGGTAGAGAGTTGGAGCTCGTAGACACAAGGGCTTTGGTAGATGGGCCTCGCCTGACTTGGGGCCCCGTCTCAGTACGAAAAACGAGGGCGTTCTGGTCTCGATAGCCTGGGCAAACTCGCTGGCCTCTCTGGCACCTCTGGCAGTGTGGCTTGGTTTCATCGCACTGTAAAATGTGAGAGAACATCCCTAAGTTTTGGTCAGAATTCACCTGCCTTGACTTTCATCCGGATACACGACAGACACCCCCTGCTCTTCAACCGAGCGTCCCGGGATCCGGCCTTTTGGGTGGATTCCATGCAGGGCAGTGTAAGGGAGAGTTAGTATAGTGGTAGTAAAAGAGGAGCGGCATCCGTCCTGAAGGCGAATCGCCAGTACAGTAGTACTGGGAGATTCGCTGATAATTATATCAACAGGTACCATAGCGCTGCCGTGGCTATGGGGGCCGAACGAAGAACGCCGCCTAGCCGCTTTGGGACAAAACCTGCGATCACGTGATGGTTTCAATGGTGATCGCTCAGAGTCCAGCGAATAAGATTACTAGTGCTGGTGCGATAGCAGTTAGCGCCATTAGGATTATAAGATGTCTTTCAGCTTATATTTCTGACTTTAAGCTAACATGAAAAATATAAATAGGAGGTCTGCTATCCGTAGAAAGGATGTTGCTGTCTATGCTTGGGTCTATGTTTGAATCTACTTTTGATCGCTTTAGATCTGTCCTTTAAATCTGCTTATCGAATTTACTCGTTGAAACGCAAACACTTACTACTATACTATGGTCATTATGTTGGTCTCCTCGAGGGCATTTACTCTCTTCGTTGCTCTATTGTCTTTTTCTCTACCCACAGCTCGATCATGTCTCTTCCATGGAGATAGTTCTCATTTTGCAATGATAGACTATCACTCCCTCACAGCAGCCAACATTGCAACGCGCTCCATCAACAACCACAACCGCGAAACCTCCTCTACACCTATAATTCTCCAGAATGTACGCGTTTTCAATGGCACCGTTCTTCTCCCCCTGAGCACTGTTGTCATCAATGGAAACCTCATTGGCAGCCCCTGCGATTCTTGCCCACCTGGGAAGACTTACGACGCTCAAGGAAAGACGCTGCTTCCTGGGCTGATTGACTCCCATTCCCACCCGACCAACGTCTCCCACTTAATCAATATGACTAGCTTCGGTGTCACCACCGCCGTCAGTGCATTTTGTCCAGCACCCCAATTCTGCGCCTCGTTAAACAACCACACGGGGCTGACATCTATTGTCTCGGCGTCATTCTTTGCTACATCGCCTAATAGCCAACATGCCAAGATGGTTCCCCCAAACGATGCTGCTCTCCTAATCAACACCACTAAAGACGCATTATCATTTGTCTCTAAACAAGTAGCGCAGGGCGCAGACTTTATTAAGCTCATCGGCAGCGCGCCGCTACCTGGATTGAGTCAAGGCGAACAGACGGCTTTGGTCGCGGCGTCTCACCGGTTTGGAAAACAGGTGGTGCTCCACACATCAAGCTACATTGCGTACGAGCAGGGTCTATTAGCTGGCGTCGATCAGATCCACCACTCGACATTGGACAAGGCCGTTGACGAGCGGCTTATCAAGATGTTCAAGGCCAGAAACACCATCGTATGCCCAACGCTGACAATGATGCGCGCCATAGTTCAGCAGGACCCTTCAGAGAATGGTTCGTACTCGGCGGCGGCAGAGACTGTAACACGGCTGCACAAGGCGGGGGTGCCTATACTCGCTGGGACCGATGCGAACATGCAGCCGTCGCTGCCAGCAATGGTCCTGTACGGAAGCAGCCTGCACGACGAGCTGGAGAATCTTGTTGCCGCAGGGCTCAGCCCCATCGACGCTCTGAATGCCGCAACGATCTTGCCGGCCAAATACTTTGGGCTCACTGATCGAGGTATTATCAAGGAAGGAATGCGTGCGGATTTACTCCTTATCGATGGTGACCCAACCACGGATATCACGGCGACGAGGAGGATCACTAAGGTCTGGGTTGGCGGGGTTGAGTTCGATGGTGATAATGGTACTGCCAGCTCTGAACCTAGTCCCAGCACTATACCCAAGAGTGCGACGTCCCATCTTGCTGGCAGCGCCTGGGTAGCAGCCATAGGACTCGTTCTTACCAAGTTATTCCTCTAAGTCATTTATATAGTATGCTTTATCTGGTTATTTCCCCTATATAGAGTTTTCCCTATATAGAATAAGATGTTATTACTGCCATGAGAGCTTTAACCAATCCTTAGGCATAAAAAAGTGCCGCACCACCTTCTCATTCCTACTCCTCGACATGGCATTATACGAGCATGCCCAATACTCTGTATTTAAGAACACTAACCCTTTACGCGGCAAGACCCGAAGCTGAATTTCAACCTGCGACTGCACCTCAGGAGGAATGGCGATAGCGGCGATAGTGGTTCCTACAGATGGAGAGCGTGTAAATATGCGGCTTGTGTCGATGATTACCAAAACCTCATCTAAACCCTTCCAGCTATATGCCTTGATAGTGTCCGGCTCAATAGCTAATAGAACGGACGGATCCGTAGGATGCTTCATCCACTGCCGAGGTGACCCAGCGGCTGTCTTCTAGCGATGCAATGATGGTCTGCGACTGTACCGACCAGACATTACAGTAACTGATAGTCCCCACTCAACGAGCAGTAGCTTCCCATCTTGGTTCAGGAGAAACTTTACAATTCTCTTGTCGATTTCGATCAAGATTCGAGATATGAGTTTATATCCCCAGCATGGGTTTTCGTTAGGTTCACGCTGGGCTACTGTGCTGTACTGTACTGTACGTTACATCCCCTTCGGGTTAGGCGCGGCGTTCGGAGCTCGCAGGGAAGTTATGAATAGAGATTATCGGGTCGTCGACGCGCAACTGGTTATCACTGTGGATAAGGTACGAGGGGATGATCCAATGCTTATGGACTAAGCTGACAGCCACATCATGAGCTCGTACAAATTGCGATGCATCAAACAACCACCTTCTAAATTCCCGAAAACAGACTTCTAGCTAACCTGATGAAATCCGTCTGTATAATCGGCGCTGGTCCTGGTGGCCTCGTCGCAGCCAAGACATTCCTCCAGAGCGAGCAGTTCAAAGTCACTGTCTACGAAAAGGATGACAAGGTTGGAGGCATATGGGCCTTTCCCAAGCAGTCAAAGTCCGATGGATATCTAAGCCCTCGAACACCAACGAACCTCAGCAGGTTTACAGTAGGCTTCTCAGACTTGTCGTGGCAATCTCTGGGAACCGCAGAGAGCCACGTGCCGATGTTCCCCGCCGCTGCGCAGGTAGGACAATATCTTGAGCTCTACAGGGATAAATACGTGCCGAGCAGCACGTTTAAACTGCAGCACTATGTTATCAGCGTGGACCGCGAGAATAAAGACGACGGCGGCCATCGATGGAAGGTTGTGTCGGAGACCACGGTAGACGAACCAAGAGATTCAGCAGGAGCAAACACGAAGCAGGAAACGGCGTACTTTGACTACGTGATAAACGCTGCTGGCTTTTTCTCGAAGCCCACTGTTTCTACTCGTTTAATCTCGCCATCGCACACTGTGAAAGAGGTGCATACCTCACAGTTTCGAGAGCTGGATGATCTCTTCATCGACCGAAGCTCTCATGCTGGCAAAAACATTCTAGTCTATGGCGGGGGAAACTCAGCCGGCGAAGTTGCTAGCAATATAGCTTTTCAGCTCTCCTCTTCGCAGTATAGCCCGAATGCATCTATTCACAACAATAGATTTGAAGGCGTCAAGGTGTATCATGTAACACCTAGGCCACTCTACGCTATCCCCCCATTTGTTCCCGGAGACAGTGCCAACACCTTCGTGCCAATTGACCTCAAAATATACGAATTGAAGTGGCGTCAGCCGGGTCCAGTTGTATCCAGTTCAGGACCACTCGAATCCGAGGTTGCTGCAGCACGTTACACTGCGATACACGCCGCAGTCGGTGACCAGAAGGAACTTGGTGCGGCGGCATTGTTTACAACCGAGCAGACAACTCCATATGCCACACTGAATGAGAGCTACGCGGAGTTTGTTCGCTCAGGTCTGATTGTACCTATTGCTGGGCGCGTCAGCGGCTATAAAGAGCAGGACATCGACACAGTCAACGTAATTGTCACTTCCAACGACGATGCCCAAACCTACTTACCCAATATCGCCGCCTCCGTCGTAGCCAACGGCTACACTCCCACGGCCGCCCTCTCTTTCCTCAGCCCTGCCACGAAGCATACCCTCGAATACGACGAAGCCTCTGCTCGCCTCCCAATCCTCCTGCAAAACTACCAGACATTCCACCCTGCTATTCCAGATTTGGGCTTCATCGGCTTTTACGAGGGTCCCTACTGGGGCGTGATGGAGATGCAGGCGCGTCTCCTCGCGGCGCATTGGTCTGGGGCAGCGGTGATTCCGAACCATCCTGATGAATCACTGGAACATCTCCAATCGCTGCGCCAGGCGATGAAGGAGAGAAGACCCGACGTACCGCAGTACTGGTTCAGCGATTATATCGGCTACCTGGAGGAAATATCCTCCACACTCGGGCTCGAAAGGAACGACTCCCCGTTTCCTAACGCCGGAACTGGACCTATAAGCCCAGCCCGCTACCTCGCCAATACAGACGACCACAAAGAAGCCATGGCAACGATGGAAGACTTAAAATCGACGATCGACGCCTGCGCAGCGGGGAAATTCAGGGCCCGCGCCGCGTTTCGTGCCTTACAGGGTCGTTGGGAGGTCGAGCGCCGATCTGAGGGTAAGGCGACCGGCATGTCCTCCGGCACCTTCTCAGGGATGGGCACATTCCATCCACGTGCACCTTCCGAGGTGGGCGTTGACCAGGAGTATCTGTATATCGAGGAGGGCGACTTTACTTCTACTAGCGGGCAAAGATCGCTGTCATCTCGGCGCTCTGTTTATCGCTACGTCGAGGCGACCGATACGTTGAGTGTATGGGTTGTCGATCCCAGCGATGGGGCTGCCATTTATCGCGCCCACGAGCTTGAGTTTTTAGAACTTGGGGGTGAAGATGAGGCATGCATGGCGCGCGCGACGCAGTTGCGTGTGGAGGATGATTATAATACAGATTATAGGTTTGAGTTTTGCACAGTGGCGTTGAAAGGGTTCAGGGTGATTCATGAGGCGAGAGGAACGGGGAATGATCCCGTCGGGATTTCGACGCATAGGAGGCCCCGGGGAGGTATTTAGATACGCGTGCCGCCAAAACATCTGGACAAAGACCCGTGCATAGCTCAATATTCATTTTAGCAATTTGAAATAATAGAATATATCTTATTAGTCTCATTTCTAAGTAGCTGACTTATTGATTGTAGTTTTAAGTGACTCAACGCATTTACTTAAACTGCAGTTACTGTAAACAATAATGCTATCTACAACCCCTCTTCAGACTTTCAGTCGACTAGAGTTCTCTAAATGATTATCTGGCTCGAGCACAGAAACACCTTCCCCGCTTGTTGGAGAGCCAGAGGTAATAGGCCCTATTTCGGCTCTTCTAGCTAGCGGGGAGACGTGGTACAGAAGTTGGCCATTACGCTGACAGATTGTTAGACCTTGACGTTGTGGTTCTACTGCGGCTTGCACGGGAGACTCACCATATCTCATCACTTGCGCAGGGAATAGCGGGCGAATGGCGGGGAAATGAGATTGTGGCTGCCACACGATATCTCAGAATGATGTAGTAAGACGTCAAAATAGGGCCAGGCCTTGCATCAGCCACATGGCCATTTCTCCGAAGCCAAGTGAAGAAACGGCCGGAGGTGTAGTTCGTACAAGCGGAAACTCGGAATGACAATATTTGGCCATCTTTTACTAGTAATCCCATCTGCCGAGCCATCTTGGTGGCATTTACATCTAAACCCTAAATACTTGTGGAGAAGAAGAATCTGTCATATTAAACGGGGTAAGAAGGTGGGGGATTGCAGGGTTCGCTCAGTACTGTATGTGGCAGCCCCACCCCACAGCATATCTATTTAACACAAACTTCCACGCATGATTCCAGTTCGAGTGGTTGGTGTTTTACTAAAAGGATACAAACTGTCGATCCAACATCCCAGCGGGCCATCGCGGCCGAAAGCCCTAAATACCATCTAACTTCTCTCAAGCCATCTCATGTCGACCTATACTAAGGGAGCGGTAGACATGGACACATGCTCGTCATGATTTATCTGTAGACAGTCTTATACTTCTAACATTTTTCAGGGGAATTATAAACGGTCTTACAATACTTGGGCTTGAGACATTTTGATACAGTGACGTAGAATCTCAGAGTATGCATATGCGTAAGGTACCGATGACCTGTCAAAATGTGCAGGGGTTGCTTAATTTCCCGCAGCCTCCCGCTTTGTCGAAATATGCGAACATACTTTAATCCCCCCACGTCGGGCGGAAGTCCGGAGTCTCTATTTACAGATGTAGTAGAGTAGAACCGTGAAGCAACATGGATAACCCTTTTGCCAGCCCTAGCCACGGCGGTTTTGCTGAGTAGCCGAATCGCGCTCCTTGCTCATTTCCAACAGGGGTTCCCCACGTTTTCAAATGTTGGGAGAATATACGATTTCCGCGAATCCGCGCAAGAAAAGGGCCGATGTTCTTAACATTTTAAAATCACAAGAGGCGCGGCAGCTGCAGCTTGGTGGTAGGTGCGTCGAAGCTCTGTCTCGAGGTCCTACAACCCTGGTCAGGCGGTGTTTCGAAAAAGGGGGCTAAGCCGAGCAGGTGCTTTTCAAGAGCATTTTGATGTATGATCGCTGAAATAAAGTCAAAAAACGTGAAAACTACAAGCCAATTGCACGTTTAAGTACCAACTACTTTGAGAAACGTGCTGTATTGGAAAACGATCTGGGGATTGTAGTAGTGCGATATCATTAGGATCAATTCAATATATATATGATGGGTGAATCACCTCTCTAGATTTAGTTGTCGTTCCCTTTCAACTCTCAGCCCTCAACTCTCAACTCTCAACTCATTCCTCAACATGCCGTCTTTGAATTCTGCGCTCTTCGCGGCCCTGAGCCTGCCCTTGATCAAGCTTGCCCATGGCCAAATTTTCACAGTTAACTGCCAGCCTTTGACCATTCATCGAGGGGACCCCATCATCAGTCCAGGGACCATTTCCGCACATGTTCACGCTGTTATTGGCGGAACTGCCTTCCAACAAACCATGGGTCTAGATACAGCAGTTAATGCGAAAGACACTACGTGTGATAAGAAGATAGACAAAAGCAACTACTGGCAGCCGCAGCTATACCACCAGAGAACCGATGGCTCCTTTGAGTTGATCCACTTTCAAGGCACTGTAAGTGCAGAAGGGACAATGACGAGCGCTGAATAAACTAATATATTTTAGGCCGTATACTATCTGAACCGAGCATGCGATTATGAAGAAGGCCGAACTCAGTGTGATCCCGACTTCACTCCCATAGCTCCTCCAGCTGGAATGCGGATGGTCACTGGAAACCCAATGCGCCGGTAATTAAGCCAACTTCTTCCGTATACTATTTATATTTAGTGCCAGAACTAATCACATGAAACTTAGAACAATTGATGAGTCGCTCTTCGAACACCAAGCTATGCAGCACGTATGCTTGAACGCAGACGATGCCAGCAGCACCAACACATACAGCCTTCCTACAAGGCCGTGCCAACGTATGAGAGCAGAGACCTTTTTCCCATCTTGCTGGGATGGTGTCAATCTTGACAGTGATAGCCATTCGTCTCACGTGAGCAGAACCCTCTGTCCTATTTACAATCCCTCAAATTTATATTACTCTTTGCGCCTTTGTGTATAGCGTCCCTGACAGTGCATCTAGGTGGCCTACCCTGCAATCGGAACATACGATAGTGGCGTTTGCCCAGAGTCTCACCCAAAGGCCATCTTCAGTCTCTTCTACGAATTCTTTTATGACACCTCGCCATTCACAGACTTCAACAAGTGGGTTTACGCGATGGGTGACCCAACTGGTTACGGCCTGCACGGTGACTTCATCAACGGCTGGGACCAAGCCGCCTTAGAGAACTCTATCCAAACTTGCTCTGGTCCAGATGGTGCCTACTCCCCAGACTGCAGCATTAACGTACGTAATATAGAACCAATATCTCCTTTCCACGCATCTATTCCACCATTATAGGCATATAGTTACTTTCACGTTGGAACGAATGCAGAACTAACAATCAAATAGAAAAATGCTGGCTCTGCGACTAGCGTAGATCCCGAGGTTGCTCCTCCTACTGAAGAAGTTGGCCTCAACGGCCCAATCCCCGCGCTACCAGGCAACAACCCAGTCACTGGGACTCCAATCAAGAAGAGATTTAGCCTCGCAGGAAGGGTTAAGCTATGAATCAAATAACGAAGCTGTTATGAGACAATTATGGGAAAGGGGGTGGAGGAAAGCCGTGAAGGCCATGGAAGAAATAAGGACGAAGGAGAATGTGGCAAATTTAGCCAACGAGCCAACGGACTTAGTCACTGCTTTTGACAGTATTTCTCAGTAGATAGTTCCCTACGTACAAATCTAGCGAGTTTTATGAATGAGTTTGAGATTTCAAGACGACATAAATGTTCAATGTACTGTGACCTGATTTCCTTGAGACTCAACCACTTATAATGATGCATTGAGTGCTGGACGGACAATACTTTGTGGTCATTGTAGGGGCCGATGGATTCATACAATATCATTACAAATAATAATCATGCAAGGGCTCTCATAGAGGCAAGCGCTACTATTTAATACCATCATATTTGAGTTAAAATGTAATGGCCCTAAAAAACAATCGCCAAAATAGTCGGTAATGCCTGAAAAATGGCCAAAGTAACACCAGCTGAATAAAAATACGCCCCAGAATATATTCCTAATCCTCGATTCTCCACGGACTCCGTATCTAATGAACAAATCTAACATTGAGTCGTCTGGAACCAGTGTCTGTTGTTGTCTCCATATACGTCAACTTTTCCGAATCACTTAGCTTATTCCAGCTTCTCTCTTTCGCCTCGTTGCGCTTGATATAGTACAGCTTTGCTAGGACGAATATTGCAATGTTGGCGGAACAAAGACCGAGAAGCACCTTGTTTCCAGTGTAATCTGAGTAAAAATTAGAATTATGTAATGTTCGTGGACTGGTCGACTGAATACGCACAGTATGGTTTATCGCTATCACGGTAAATATTTGCTGCTGCGATGGAGCCAAATTGGTAGCTCATGTTGTACAACGCGGTCGAGACCGCTCGAGTTGCGACGCTGTTGGCATTCCGAGAAATCATGCCAACTAAGATTGCATGGGCTATGGATGTCAGTGATGCTATAACAATATTGGTGTCGTGGCAAAAGTCTTACTGTATGGTATTCCGTTGACTCCTGTCAGTAGAGCGTATCGTACCCAGGGGCTGGCAGACACCGGGATGGTGACAAGACCGACGAAGAAGGGGAACATCCAAATATTACTCCATGCACTTATCAACATCCTTTCGTTAAACTTCTCGCTGACCCAGACAACCACCAAGACCTGATTGAAAAGGTTAGCTCATTCTCTCCAAGAAAAATGGTATAAGTTATTTACGTTGATAAAGAAGAGAATAAATCCAGGAATTGCGAGGACGTTGGCTTCAAAAACCGAGTATCCCAAATTCTTCAACGTCAATGATAAATAACTTGCAGTGGGCTGGTAAGGCAAAAATGCAAGAACACCGAGCTAGACACTGTCAGTACACCATATCATAACAGTCATTGGCCAACACTAACAGTATAAATAGGCCAAAGATCAACATCTTTCAACGCTTTCCACAATCCCTTGAGGTCCACATGCTGCCTGTTATTCATATCTCCCTTTGTTGGATCGTCTCGCAAAATTCGGTTCACCAGAATGCCTTCTTCGCGGGGAGTGAACCAGCCATTCTTCCCGTTCAGCCATGAGACCTTTCCGCGTAGTATCTTGCTTGTTTCCGTAATGCTGGCAGGCATAACGAGAAATGTGATGAGCCCCACGACGATACTCATAAGACCTTCGATAAGGAAGAGCCAGCGCCAGCCTGCCATCCCCGAAATACCTCTCATAGCCAGGAACCCGCCGGCCAATAGTGATCCGATGATTTGAGTTAACGGGATGGCTGTGTAGAAGAACGAAATGCGCACAGGCAGCTCATTCGACTTGTAGAAGTATGACAGATATAGAATCATCTCGGGGATAAAACCACCTTGTGAGAAACCGAGGACGGCACGGGTGATATAATAGCCTGTTCTGTTTTTGATGAGGCACTGGCAGGCACTGATGGTTCCCCAGGTAATGACAGCAAAAGGTGTCATTATATCTGGTCCGATTTTCTTTGACAGTAGCCCTCCGGGTAGCTCGGCGGCGAGGAAAGTGAAGAAATAGATTGTTTGGCCTGGCCCTAGTTAGTATTGAAGGGCTCTATAGGGAATAAAAACGGTGTTACCATTGTTGAAGTCGTTAGTGTTCATGCCAAGATCATCAAGCTATATCGTTGCGTTGTCAGAAAAAGCTTAGCCATACTAACCATCTGTGAGGACATACCAGATTATCAGAAAGGGCACGATTGATGTTTCTCCTGTTCAAATCAAGACTTGAAAATACTATCCAGACCCAGAGCATAATTCGAAGATCAAGCTACGAAAAATATTAATAACATGTTGTAAGCCAATATGAAGAAAGCATACTTTGCGGACGAGACGTTTCTCCTCACTCGAATCCCATTGAAGAAGTGCATCGAATCTATGACGCCCTTCATACTTTGCGGCCTCGTAGACACCAGTCCAATAACCCAAGTTTACAGAGTCCGAGAAGATGTGCTGCTCTGTTGAGCCGTAGTTTGCATTCTTGTGCTCCTTGGCTCCACTATCAATGTCGTCGTCAGTAATAGAGGCAGATATTGAGCTTTGGTTTGAGTTATCAAGCTCAGTATGAGATGGCTTTGATTTCTCGTCGGGGTAAGTAACCGATGCCATATTTAGTGATACTTTGAATTCTATCACTTAATGGCTAGGGCTTGGATTTCAACAATATTATTATATCAGATACATGGACTTCAAATGTTTATACAGGCCGTCGTCTCCAGCCCCTCGTCGACCCCAAGCGCCCCTTGAAGCGCCATGCTTATCTTCACGGCACCGAACGCGCATGCTCCCTCAGCGCCAGCGTCAATGGGACATAAATTCGCAATCAACCCTCCCATATTCGCAATCCGCTGTGACCTCTACGACCTCGCGTTTCAAGAAATCGCCTTATCAATGTAAGTTGTTGTTGGAAAATTCGGAGATCACGCAAGAGTGGATCGTCCCAGTGCTTGGTCCCGCGTTGGCGGACTTGGACTCCTATCTTAGGCGCGGAGTCCAAGTCCATTAGCGTGGAAAGTTAAAAACTTCCCCATCTTAACAGCCGAGTTATCAAATGAATTGGACTTGGCAGAAATGTAGTTAGTAAGTGAGCTCCAGAGGTGTACCCGCAATATTAATCACGTTTTCAAGATCATCACGCTGGGTCAGTGCCGTGGTCTGGTCGTGCATACCCCACGCCGAGCTTGTTAGGGCTGAATGCCACTCGGCTCAGGATCAAGTACAGCTTCCAGCCACAAGGTCCAAGCTCATCTTATGTCCAGAAAGCTTTTTTTTTGGCTCTTTGTGGACGCCGTGAAATCAGTAGTTCATAGTCATCCTGGAATTTACGCATGTCTAACTGGTAAATTTGCTTTAGAGGAATGTCGCCCAAGTTGGACCACTCATTGACGATAATTAAGCCCACAATGTGATATATTTTAAATTTTTATTTACATTCTAGGTATATGTCTTTCGTAAAGCTTCATAATAAAAATACCTCGAGGCCACAATCATCAACAGAAATTATTTTTCATCTATGGTGGTTGTAGAATATCAGGACCTATTGAGACTCCGCCCACGAGCGAAGAATGCTGATATAAGAGCAATCACTGTAACCACAGTGGTCGCAATAAAAGTGTATTTTAGTGCTTCATAATACACTTGTCTGGCGATTGCTTGGACGTCAGGAGGTAGATCTTTAATCACTGTGACGCTGTGTCGGATCTCATCCAGAATCTAAGACGCAGATGTCAGCAATGGGAACATTTAGAGCGTGGTCTCGAGTGCAGCGACTTACCTTGTCTTTATCGGGTATTCCTTCCAGTGCTATTGGCAGACGTGTTGATAGAATGTTCTGTATCAATGTTGACGAAGCCGCAACTCCCCAGACTGTGCCCACAGAGCGGAAGAGATACACCATTGATGTGGCTACAGCTTGGTCTTTGTGCTCGAACGCAGCCAGGAATGTGAATAATATACTCGGATATGCTATCCCCTGGCCAAAGTTGGCTGGGAATAGGTATATCAGATATTTCCACTTCGAGTCGTGGAACTTGAAAGATGCAACCAAAGCATTTCCCAGTATCATGAAGAAGCAACCAGTCCTCACTAGTTCGCTCAGCCGCCCGTAACGGGACATAACGAAGCCGGCGACTACTCCTCCAACTGGAGTGCCCAAAGATGGTATAACAAGGCGCATCCCTGCTTCTGAGGGGGTGTCGAGGAGGACAACTTGAAAAAATAACGGCAGTATGAATAGAAACTAAGACGGTGTCAGTGACGGGATATCGTAATAAGTAATGCTACTTACAGCATATGCTGCCATTCCAACGCACACGTTGCTGATCTGGTTTGAGATCGCAAGTGTTCCTCGAAGCATACTCATTGGCATTACTGGAATGGCCTCGGTGCGCGACTCAACAACGACAAAGGCCGCAAGTAGAACTACACTTATGGCTAAAGAAGCAACAACTCTAATGTCTGACCATGGATAGTTGTTGCCCCCCATACTCAATGCCGCAAGCTGAGCCGATAAGCCCAAGACCAGCAAGAAAGCACCGCTTAAATCGATCTGTTTCCATGTTGACGATTTCGGCTTGATCAGCCCTTCTTGATCATTCTCCAAAAATGTACTCGAGTGAAGGTCCTTGACGACAAAATATCCAACCACGCACGCAAAAGCTGAAACCGGCACTTGGCACATAAAACACCATCTCCATCCGATAGTGTCTGCAATGACCCCTCCAAGACTGGCGCCACAGATAGACCCGAAGCCATGTAGGACATTCTGGCAAGCCTGGTACATCCCTCGTTCACGGAACGGTATCATATCCGAGTTGATAATCGTAGCCATCGTCATAAGCCCGCCGCCGCCAAGTCCAGTCAAGGCGCGCATGAGATTTAAAGATACCAAGTCAGGAGCAAGGGCGCAACCGAGACAGCCGATGAGAAACGTCAGTGTGGCGGTGAAGAAACATGCTCGGCGTCCTAAGATATCGCTGAATCGCCCGTAGAGAGGTTGGAAGGCAGTGGAGGTAACGAGGTAGGAGGTCGTGAGCCATGAGATGGTGTTGGCGGCGTTGAATTCTGAGCCGATTACTGCGTATGTTGATGCTGTGATCGTTCCATCGAAGCCAGAGAGGAAGACGTTCGAGAAAATTGCTGTAACTAGTTAGACTCTGGTGGGTGACATATGATGATCTGTGTGAGAAATACCAATTTCAATCCAGATGAACCCTGCTGGGGGTTTCCAGGTTGACTTCGCAGGGCTGGCTATTGCAACATTGCTGAGAAGCGGCTGCTCCTCTCCATTTAAAGATTCGTAAGTATCATGACGGCGGTCCATTTGTCCTTTTGGTCCAGCCTCTGAACATGCCCTCGTTTCAATTTCTGAATGGAAGAGAAAGAACAAAATGCAATTCCGAGATATTATTTTGAAGAGCGCGAAAAGGAAATTCGTCAACGAAAATTCAACGCGACAAGTAGGAAAATGTTTTTAAAAAAATCCGAGAAAGATACGAAACAAACCTACGTCAATCAATTATCCCGGTAATTAATTATGCCATGCCAGCGTGTAAAACGTGTTGCATGCATTAGCCCTCGTGCTTTGCTCGTGTCCTGGACAGACGCCCGAGGCAAAAGTGGAGAGAAGCGGACACGAAGTCCACAAGCGCCGATATCGTCTCGATCACAGATCGTGCTAACGGAGACCAACTCCACCCCCATCAATTGCGTCAGAATATTTGTGATGGGCTAATTCGTATATTGACTTTTCTTGAATTATCTTGGATATGCATGCGTTGTGAAGCACGGAGTCCAAGTCCGTCGGCGAGGCCAATCATGCAGCACCCCGCGTCCCGGTTTGCGGAGGTGAAGCCCTTGGGAAGCTATCACGTCAAAGCAGCTCATTTTGACAAGTCAGCGATTCGGTGATCTATGAGCTTCAAAAATGTGGGTTAGTGGTTTCTTTTTGGTGGTACTATGTCCTCCAATTAAGGTATTTAGCTATTCGTAAGTGCTCTCAAATATCTTCAAGGTGAGCAACTGTGGTGTCTTGTCGTCGATTTGAAAACCAAAAGCAGTCATACCACTCGGAAATCTTTCTTTTCTTGATCAATTTCTTGGGACAAGCTGAGAGGCCATACCAATGTTAGTATCTATGAGCTTTACCCTGAGGAAACCAGAAGCTGACCAAGCTTGCATAGCATGAGTCCCGCGAAGACAGGACTGGGGAGCCTCATGAAGCTTGCCCTAGGCTTAGCAGCCGTTCCATTCGTTGCTGCAGACTGGCAATTCAAATCCCGCCCGGATCTTGCCCCGCCAAAACTCAACATCACCATTCCGGCCACCGCAGACGTTGAGAGCGGCTACATCTTCATCGCACCCTTCGCAGGTTTCCCAGAGGGCACACGCCACGGACCATTGCAGGCAGCCCCATACATCTTCACGGATACCGGCGACCTTGTCTGGTCTGGCTTCACATATTTCTCTATCTGGGCTACCAACTTCCAAGCTGGAAGGTACAAGGGAAAGGATGTCCTCTTCAGCTTCGAGGGGAGCCACAATGCGGCATATGGACATGGACATGGCCACACTACTTTCTTGGACCAGAACTATAACACCATCAGAGAGCTGCGCGCGGGGAACCACAGGTTGACTGATAAGCACGAGTTTATCATCATCAACGAGAAGACCGCTCTGATCCAGATATACCACCCTGTGCCGTATGATCTTTCGCCATACGGAGGATCCCCTGAGCAGCAGTGGATTGTCGATGCTAGATTCCAAGGTAAGACTCCCCAATAACAGTAACCATGACATTCCAACTGACAATCCCAGAACTCGACATTGAGTCCGGCGAAGTTCTCTTCGAATGGAGCAGTCTCGAGCACGTCGACCCCTCAGAAGCCTTCCTCCCCCTCAACCCCGGCCAAGCAGGCAGCGGCTACAACTCCTCCGACGCCTGGGACTACTTCCACATCAACAGCGTCGACAAGGACGATGAAGGCAACTATCTCATCTCTGCCCGTGATGCCAACGCCGCGTACAAGATCGACGGCCGCACCAGCGAGATCATCTGGCAACTCAGCGGCAAGTCTACCGATTTCAAGCTCGGCGAGGGCGTCGAGTTCGCTTTCCAGCACCACGCGCGTTACCTGAGCCGCTCTGAGGACGGGAAGAAGGAGGTTATCTCCATCTACGATAACTCGGCGCACGGAACTGAGAACGGGCGTGGCGGCGAGGTGCATTTCAACACCACGTCGGCCGGAAAGATCATTGAGGTCGACACCGAAAACTGGACCGCCACACTGGTGCAGGGTTTCTACCCGCCCGACGACCTGCTATCCAAGTCTCAGGGTTCGACCCAGGTTCAGCCCAACGGCAATGTGCTTGTGAACTGGGGCTCTGAGGGGGCCATCACTGAGTACAAGCCCAACGGAGAGCCTATCTTCCACTTCTACATGGACTCTGGCAGCTTGGGAGAGGGCGTAGAGAACTACCGCGGATTCAGGTATAACTGGACCGGAATCCCACACGAGGCACCCGCAGTCGTGGCTCTCAAGGACGAGGACGAGGGACAGACGAACATCTACGTCTCTTGGAACGGCGATACCGAGACCAAGCAGTGGCGCTTCTACGAGATTTATGCTAACGGAAAGCGTGAGCTTCTTGGGACGGAGGAGAGAAAGAGCTTCGAGACTGTGCTTACGGTTGAGAAGACCGGGATTAAGAGTGTGCAGGTTGTGGCTTTGGGTGCAGAGGGGGAGAAGTTGGTGGAGTCGTCGGTTGTTAAGCCGGATGTGTTGATTCAGGAGTATAAGGCCAGTGACAGCAAGAAGGGCAGCAAGGGAAGCAAGGGAAGCAAAGGAAGCAAGGGCAGCAAGATCGAGAAGCCCTGTGGTGGTGGATTCATGGGTTGGTTGATGTTCAAGGGGCAGAAAATTATTAGACCTGAAGACTTGTAGTCTTGTGTACGGACGTTAGTTTATGTAGTTGCTATGCCGAGAATTTGATACCATAAGTTAGCTGATTTAGTTCTCATGATGCTCGGTGATGCTACAGTCTCTTGATAAGGAATGAGCATACTATAGTGGTACTATAGTGGTCCATAACGTAAACAGCACAGGCATTCCCCGCGTCTCCGCAAATGCCTATTTAGGTAAACAGGTGAACGGACCAACGCCATACCGCCTTTGGTAGCTTCTTGTCAGTCTGTAGCTTGTCGTCTGTCGTATAGCGGATCCTTTGTTTCCCCGACTAGCCAATCAAAAGACGCCTCGGTCCAGGTATTTCCGGCGCGTGCACCGGTTTCAGGGTCCCTCACCTCTCTGTAACCTCTTGTGCCTCTCTCACCTCGGGACTATGCGGGGTACTCGGTGCGGTACTCGGAGCGGTACCTCACCGGCTACGATCGACCACACACGACACTAAGTACCTGCTTTCTTTTTTTCGGTATCAAACACTCTACCAGCTGTACAATTTTTGTATTTGTACATACCAGGCATTGCCATAAGCAGAGAGACATTTGTTCCTCTCGTCCAGCTGTACTGTACTGTACTGTACATACCAACGGACTTACGCGCCATACTGGTTAAATACGGCAGCTATCGGTCCGCGAGGCTATTTGACTCTTCCCCCCACGAGCACGAGCACACTGGCGACGTGTTGTTGACGACGACAAACTGCGAGAGTCTTGAGATGATAGCGCCGATTACATTGGGGAGACTCTGATATAGCTGAGCCCAGCAACGGGATTGTAGCTCTGTGACGCCGGCTTCGTCAGACTGCTATGCAAGTGAATAGCTTCTAGAGAGCAGCTTGATACCCGGGTGGCCGTGCCGCCGAATAGATTCTAGCCAAGAAGGAAGGCACGCGACTCTCCACTCCAACACAGCTCTGATAAGAAGGTAAGCACGCGGAGAAACTGCCACTGGGGTCATGCTAACTTCCAGCAGTAGTAGATACTCACAGAAACACTCAAATCTCCACTCAGCCCATAAGTCGCTTTCTACATGACCGAGGACACACAGACAGCCCGTCTTTGAAGCTCATAGGAGACCACCCGTCTTCCACCAAGAACTACAATCAAACTGCATTTTCCAGCTTAAATATAGAAGCTCACGCACCATGATAACCCCATCCACAAGGCTCTGTGGGGCCTTGGCCAACTACACAGTATGGCTCTCCCAGCCCACAGTAACAAGCCTCTACCGCTCCAAACGCAGCCTCTACCACTCCACAGAGCGCTTGCACGAAGAGAAGAAGGCCTCCGAGCCCGAGCCCGAACCCCCCATCAAATCAATTCCATACTCCGAGCTCACCATTGGTGTCCCCACCGAAGTCTTCCCGGGTGAGCGCCGTGTCGCCATGACCCCCGCCAACGCCGCCCTCCTCCTCAAGAAGGGATTCAAGCGCGTCATGGTCGAGCACGGTGCTGGCTTCGAGGCCCAGTTCCCCATCCACGACTACGAGGCTGCCGGTGCCACTATCGCCAACTCCCGTAACGTCTGGACTGAGAGTGATATCGTGCTTAAAGTGCGCCCTCCTCGCTTGACGGCAGGGAACCCAACGTGGGCAAACGAAGAGCCGCAGTTTACGAGCCATGTGAACAATTTTGTGGACGGCTTCAAGCCTGGATCGACCATTATCTCGATGCTGCAGCCAGGTCTGGATCGCAATAAGCCGGTCGTGGATATGATGGCCCAGAAGGGGTTGACTTCCTTTGCCATGGATATGATCCCGCGAATCTCCAGGGCGCAGACTTTCGACGCGCTGAGCTCCATGGCCAATATTGCGGGTTACAAGGCTGTCTTGGAGGCTTCGAATCACTTTGGCCGGTTCATGACTGGACAGACGACTGCTGCGGGGAAGATCCCTCCCTGCAAGGTGTTGGTCATTGGAGCTGGTGTTGCTGGACTCAGTGCTATTGTTACGGTAAGCAGTTGCCAATTGATTTCTATGAGGACAATTCTGACTTAAATAGGCACGCCGCATGGGCGCCATCGTCCGTGGATTCGATACACGAAGTGCTGCTCGCGAGCAGGTCCAATCGCTCGGAGCAGAGTTCATTGAGGTTGATATCCAAGAAGACGGCTCCGGTGGAGGCGGCTACGCCAAGGTCATGTCGAAGGAATTTATCGAGGCGGAGATGAAACTCTTCCTGGAGCAGTGCAAGGAGGTTGACATTGTCATCACCACTGCGCTGATCCCTGGCAAGCTTGCTCCTACGTTGATTACTGAAGAGGTTCGTTAATTTTGCCCTGTAATTCCAATAGCTCACAGCTGACAATTTGTAGATGGTGTCTGCGATGAAGCCTGGCTCTGTCGTTGTTGATTTAGCTGCCGAGGCCGGTGGTAATTGCGAGATCACTGTACCAGGCGAACTGGTTACTCACAAAGGCGTGACCGTGATTGGTAGGTTCTAATTGCCGTTTCACTGCATAGATTCTAACATATGAAAGGTTATACGGATTTCCCATCTCGTCTCCCGACACAATCATCCACGCTATACTCGAACAACATCACTAAATTTCTTCTCTCCATGTCACCTAAAGAGAAGCATTTTGGCATCGACTTGAATGATGAAGTGGTCCGCCGCTCTATCGTAACCTACAATGGCGAATTCCTCCCTGCTCTTCCTCCTCTCGCACCACCTCCCGCACCCGCACCAAAGGTCGAAGAGGTCAAGGAAGAAGTGCTAGCACTTACCCCATGGCAAAAAGCTTCTCGCGAGGTTATGACCGTCACTGGAGGCATGGGCACCGTCCTTGCCCTCGGAAAACTTACCGGGCCTCTCTTCATGAGCAACCTTTTCACGTTCTCTCTCGCTGGTCTAATCGGTTACCGTGTAGTATGGGGCGTCGCACCCGCACTTCACTCCCCGCTTATGAGCGTCACCAACGCCATCTCAGGAATGGTTGGTGTCGGTGGCTTCTTCATCATGGGCGGAAACTATTTGCCCGAGACGATCCCGCAATTCCTCGGAGCTGCGTCTGTGCTCCTTGCGTTTATCAACGTTACTGGTGGCTTTGTCATCACGAAGCGCATGCTCGATATGTTCCGTCGCAAGACTGACCCCAAGGAGTACCCATGGCTTTACGCCATCCCTGGTATACTCTTCGGTGGTGGTTATATCGCTGCTGCATCGACTGGTATGGCTGGGCTCGTCCAGGCTGGATACTTGGCCAGCTCTATGCTCTGTATTGGATCCCTCTCTGGACTTGCATCGCAAGCAACTGCTCGCACTGGTAACCTCCTTGGAATACTCGGTGTGGGGAGTGGTATCCTCGCCTCTCTCGCGGCGTGCGGCTTCACCACACCACAGCTCGTTCAAGTCCTCGCGATCGCTGGTTTGGGATCGGGTATCGGAGGAGTCATCGGACGACGCATCACCGCTACCGATCTCCCCCAGACAGTAGCCGCCTTGCACTCTGTCGTTGGTCTCGCTGCCGTTCTTACCTCCATCGGCTCCGTTATGGCCAGTGTGGGTGGTGACCACATTTCGATGCTTCACATGGTAACTGGTTACCTTGGTGTCCTAATTGGTGGTGTCACCTTCACCGGTTCTATCGTGGCTTTCCTCAAGCTCGCTGGTCGCATGTCTTCCAAGCCTACAATCCTACCTGGTAGACACCTCCTCAACGGCGGTATGCTCGCCCTGAATGCCGCGACAATGGGTGCCTTTGTCACAATGGCCCCAGGAGCCCCAGCAGTTGCCGCTATGTGCCTCACTGGTAGCGCCGTGCTCTCCTTCGCCAAGGGATACACAACCACTGCCGCCATCGGCGGCGCCGACATGCCCGTCGTCATCACCGTCCTCAACGCTTACTCTGGTTTTGCCCTCGTAGCAGAAGGCTTCATGTTGGGCAACCCGCTCCTCACCAGTGTAGGCTCCCTCATTGGTGTCTCCGGTAGTATTCTGTCATACATCATGTGCAAAGCCATGAACCGCTCCCTCACCAACGTTCTGTTCGGTGGAATATCCGCGCCCACCGCACGCACAGACTACAAGGTTGAGGGCGAGTTAGTCACCACCACAGTCGACGACGTAGCGACGAAGCTCTTAGAGGCTGAGAGTGTCATCATCGTCGTCGGTTACGGAATGGCCGTCGCTAAAGCCCAATACGCCATCGCGGAGTTCACTGCACTACTCCGCGCCCGCGGCGCCACTGTCCGCTTCGCCATCCACCCCGTCGCCGGACGTATGCCGGGACAGTGTAACGTCCTTCTCGCTGAAGCGAGTGTGCCCTACGACGTTGTGCTCGAGATGGACGAGATCAACGACGACTTCAACGACACCGACTTGACGATTGTTATCGGTGCGAATGACACGGTCAACCCCATTGCGCTGGAGAAAGATAGTCCGATTGCCGGCATGCCGGTGCTGCATGCGTGGAAGAGTCGCAACACGATTGTGATGAAGAGAGGAATGGGGAGTGGGTACGCGGATGTGCCGAACCCGATGTTTTATAAGCCGAATAACAGGATGTTGTTTGGGGATGCGAAGGATAGCTGTGATGCTATTGTTGCGGCTGTGAAGGCCGGGGTGGAGTTGAAGTAGATGGTTGGTAGATTGATAGATTGAGGGAAGAGTGAGAGAGGTGGATATACATGGTTGGATTCGAGGGGGGAGATCGAATGTGCATATGGAGGGGTGGCTGAACTGGGAGAGTTTGGATGTAGATAGCTCGACGCATTTTTCTTAGCATTTACAGTTTTTTTGATCAATTTCTACTGCTATTCATACATCTGCTCTGATTAGGCTACCTGGTGATCTGTGTGGACTACTTAGTTGTCTGGGGTCTGTCGAGTCAACATGCTGCTAACGGATCATTTGGTGGGGTGAGAAGTGGATATGCATATTTCCGCGTGCTCGCCCACAATAGGTGCTGAACTAGAGAATTTCGACGTAGATAGCTCCACGCATCTTCTCTAGAATTACAGTTTTTATTCAATTTCCATTCCTGTTCTCAACATATGCTTTGACTAAGCCGCCTGAGGATCTATGTGAATTACCCCTTTGTAGCTCAGTTGGATTAGAGCATCGGACTGTAATGTAACGCAAATCATCCGGGGGCCCCCGGTTCGATTCCGGGCGAAGGGACTATAACCCTTCAGACGAGTTAACTCGTTTACGGCAATCTTTTTTTATTTTTATTTTTTGTTGTGTGGAGTGTTGGGCGTGCTATCAAAATCCCAGTTGCCCGTATTAGAGTCTACGTTCATGTTCACGCTAGGCATGCTTTCGAGCCATAAACTATCATTCTGACGAGAATCCATATGAGGCTCTATGTGCACTACCTCGTTGTATAGAGGTTATATCATGCTATCTAAATTCCAGTTACCCATATTAGAACCTACGTCCATGTTCACGTTGAGCGTGTCTTCGAGCCACGAGCTACCATCCTGGCAAAAACCCATATTGGGGCCTGTCGATTCAAATGCTGTGAATAGGTCGTTTGGTGCTTCAACTGGCGGGTCGGTGTAGCTCTGCATGCTCGACCAGTATGGGAGCGCTGGACATCGTCCAGGTCTTATCCGTTTATTACAAGGTTTCGCTTCAGCCTCAAACGCCGTTCCATGGACGGGCTCCTGGTCGACCGAGCTGGCTGTTTGAGGCAGCTTCTTGAGCCGCTCATAAGAGGCCTTGACATTCGCGAATATCGGGGCCATCAGCGAGAACAGATCCCGTCCAGCGGGGGTTTCTGTAGTCGAGCCAGTAATGCTTTGCATGCGGTAGCAGAGCAGGTCGAGGTAGATTTCCAATCTGGTTTTATCTCGGGCAACGCACACATCCCAGAGTGGGAGCTGCGGTGTGCCTACTGATAAAACGTACAGGATGTAGATGCTGCCGACTAAACCCCACCATTGGGGCCCGGCAAGCTTGGGGTACTCAGAGAGGGGGAATGAAAGAAAGGTTTCTACATATCGTCTTGCAGAATCGAGGCAGACCATCGTCACGTCGGTCTGACTTGATGTTGAGGCCGCCTTCTCGCCACCCACCCTCTCTTTGTTGACCACACCTTTAGTCAAGAGGCCCATTTCACAGGCGTGCTGCGCTGCAAGATGAGTTGATAGACTTATCGGCAAGCAATCCGCATGCCCACTGGGCAGTATTTCGTCCATCTTTGCTCGGAACGTCGTCAGATGTCTTGAGACTTCCTCTGAGCTGGATGGGCTCGAGTAATCAAAATTGCTGCAGAGGAGCAAATTATGAAATTCGTCGCCGAGTCTCTGGGTCTGAAGAAGCGGCAAGATCAGAGCATCCGTCTCGTATTCCGGGTCTTCTGATAGGGACTGGGCGCATTCCATCACGTACTCCGTATATTGAAAGTTGTTTGGTTTTCGCCATACCCACGCCGCGGCCGACGCGAGATAGTAACACCCAAGATACACCCTTCTTGCTGCTCTGCTAAAAAATATATCCTCTGCGCACCCACCGGCAAATTGGTGATGATCTAACTGCAACCCAGTTTTCCTAGCATTGGCCTCACAAGGGCCGAGATCAAGTCCCATGTCAATGCACATGCTAATAGCAACATGGATCATCTGGTTGAAGTGTCGTTTCTTCGGGACGTGGAAGAAGTGTTCCCAAGTAAGATAGACGAGAAAGGCTTGCAGTAGGTCAATAGTCTTCTCCCCTTCAATCATGACTGCCTTCAGCAGCCGTTCTCGGAGGCTTCTCTCAAGCGTAATCTGTAAACCTGGGTCCTCGTGGGATGCTGCTGCAAGCACCGCGTGCAAGAGGAATGGCTGGCCTTCCCTTAGTGACTCCGTTGTAGCTCCTTCGGGTATTACAACGAACGGGGAGTATTCACACATTTGCCGGTAGTTCACTAGGTACGCATTGGCAGTGTCTGTGGTGAGAATACCGCATCCCAAGAGCTGTTCAATGAAGTCATCCTGATCAACAGAACCACTATCTGCTAAATGGGTGCTCGCGGAACTGGATGCGAATGGTGCAGCATAGCTACTCAGACTCGGATTATCCGGACTCAGATTCTCAGAAGATGACCCCTGAATGGACTGGAGCTGCGCATTGCTCGCCTCTAGTTGCCTGGCTAAATCCGATAGCTTTGCCTCTAGGGCCTCGACAGTAGTGCGGTCATCGGGTGCCTTCCGTTTTTTGCGCTGCTTTAGCTCCTCGAATATACAGCAGGCACCTGACCTCTGGCACTTCTGGCAAATATTACCACCTTCTGGACATGGCAAGCACCTAACTTTTAGGTCGCGGCAAGGTTTGCAAGCTCGTTCGGTCTTTCTGGGCTTGCTCGGGCTGTTATCCATGATAATACCAGCCAAGTAATAAGGTTGGCATTGGGCAATTATCAATTATCGCATTTCGTGGGTAAGTGGCCATGCGAGGAGCTCTATTCGGGCTCTCCTCCGAAGGGTACGCGGCATTCGAATTGATTGTCGCTTAATCGGTCAGCGCTTGCTTCAAAAATCAGGCGCTGAGTTGGCTAGCCCTGTCTGGCTATATTAGGTTCGGTGTAATCTACGCCGTATATATGGCTTGGCATCTACTGATAGGGCCGAACACAACGAGTCTAAAGAGTCTAAATAGCAGACAACTCTTGCCACCATTGGAAGATCCGGAAGGAATACCTGAATTTACCAATATACCTCCGCACGGGCGTGCAAACTGCCATGACGATCTTGCTTCTTTTATTACTCCTGCAGAAATGATATAGGCGAACACCTGGGGAATGAGGGGCAACCCCATATGCCACTTAGAACTATTGCTGATCTCGAATCCTTCGAGTATTACCGATCCTGGCGACCCCGCGATTCGCTCAATAATACTGGTACAACGTTGCGCCATCGCCGTTGAAGCTGCATTGAAGCTGCAATGTGATAGAGTGCGGGGTCAAAAGGCTGTTCTTCGGACGCCAACTGCAGCAATCTGGACCCCGAGGAGCTACAATTTGACTGCAGGTTCAGTATAACGTTAGACACTCCAGTTCCACCTTATTAGGTACCACTGCCGGGCTAGAAACCAACTTGGCATTTATTGCGAGGAAAGGCCTTTGGCATGGAATAGTGAGATGAGTGTCTCTGAAGGAGTCCGGGGAGTGGGGGGCCCTGTCTCAGCGCGCGTCTTCCTAAGACATAAGTCGTAGGAGGAGGACTACCGCGTGTGTCCGGCCCTCGCCATACTTCCGAGGAATCCGGCCTGCCTCCCCCATTTTGTGATCTGCAATATCACCCTGGCGAATTGGTGTCACTCGCAATGTCGGTGAGGCTTGGCTGCTTGCTATGAGCAGGATGACAAGAGAGTCATTGCGGAGTATGTGAGAGCTACCCCTCTTAAAAGGTTGGTCCTGGACACCCAGTTTTGTTCTCTTCTTCTCATTTCTTACTGCCTCTGTCGCTCCGACAATATTCACGCCCCTGTGTTTTGAAGTTGCTATCGTCTCTTTACACTTGCTCCTGGCAAGATGCACCTCAAAGCCGGCCTTCTTTTGTCGCTCCTGGCAGATGCTGCTCTGGCACGCACTGTTGTAGGGGCGAATCTGAAACCCAATGTCAACCGAGCGGCGGTTCCGTATGCTGTGAAGGAGCCGCCATTGACAACGGACTGGACCTACAAGGTTGGCACAAACCCTTGGCCCGAATATCCCAGACCTCAGCTTGAGCGCGCTGAATGGCAAAATCTGAATGGAATCTGGAAATACCAAGATGCTGGTAGCTTAGATGCGCTCAAAACTCCTCCATTTGGCCAGGAGCTGTCCCACGAAGTTCTAATTCCATCGTGCCTTGAGAGTGGTCTTTCTGGAATTCTAGGAAGTAACACTTTATATTCGTGGTTTTCCACCTCTTTCAACATTCCATCAGATTGGTCTGGACAACAGCTCCTGCTCAATTTTGGTGCAGTGGACTATGAGGCTACTGTGTTCGTCAATGGCAAGCAAGCTGGTTTCAACCGCGGAGGTTATGCTCGCTTTACCGTGGACGTAACGGAATTCGTATCCCATGGTGGAGAGAACGAGCTGTATGTAATAATCTATTTCCGTGCAAAACTAGTGGCTACTAACGCATCTGAAATGAAAACAGGCTCATTTTTGTGCACGACCCAACTGATAGTGACGGTGTCGTGATTCCAACTGGAAAGCAGACGCTCCATCCCAGCCACATTTTCTACACTCCCTGCAGTGGAATCTGGCAAAGTGTCTGGATTGAGCCTGCCGCCGCGCCAAATTACATTACTCAGCTTGATCTAGATGCTGATATGGATGGTCAAAGTGTGATGCCCAGTGGATGTATCTGGTATATGAGCTGACGCCATTACTCAATTTAGTCAATGCCACAGTCCACAGCTTGAATGGAAAGAGAACGGCCGTTACAGTTACTGTCTCCGACAGGAAGACAAATAAAACGGTAGCCTCATACAAGGGTTTCTCGGATTCTCCATTTCAATTTACAGTATCCTCTCCAAAGCTTTGGTCTCCAGACTCCCCGACTCTTTACAATATCGCGGTCAAGATGGGTAAAGATAAAATTACTAGTTACACTGGATTCAGGACGATTTCAAAGGGCGAAGTTAACGGAGTCGTTCGACCAGTTTTAAACGGAGAATCTATTTTCATGTTCGGAACCTTAGATCAAGGATATTGGCCTGATGGTCTGTACACGCCGCCAAACAGAGAGGCAATGGTATTTGATCTTGAGACCCTAAAGAGTCTCGGCTTTAACATGCTCCGAAAACATGTAAGTCGTCATTATCCAGGTAACGAGTCAATGTGCTAACGGCATCTGTCTGTAAAAGATCAAGGTTGAATCCGACTTGTTTTATCAAGCTTGTGACGAGCTAGGCATTATGCTCATTCAGGATATGCCATCCCTTGGTACGAGGCAGCCAAATGCAGAGCAGCAGGCTGAGTTCACTCGCCAGCTCGAGATTTTAATCAACCACCACAAGAGCTACCCAAGTATTGTAACATGGGTTAGTACAATATATAAGCTGATTGGTTTTTCTGACTGTTACTGACCAACACTTAGGTTATTTACAATGAAGGCTGGGGACAGTTGACCGAAGGGTATCCTGAATTTGGCCTTACCGAGCTTGTCAGGCACCTTGACCCAACACGACTGATTGACGCCACCAGTGGATGGAACGACCATGGGGCTGGAGACTTCAGCGTGAGTAGAAAGCAAAGTCTCGGCAGTATTTTGGCTAACAAACCATTCAGGATAATCACCACTACGCTAATCCTCAGTGTGGTACTCCTTTCTATTCTATTGCATCCAGGCCATTTGATCCCACTCGCATCGGATTCCAGGGAGAATTTGGAGGAGTTGGACTTAATACTACAATTGAACAGTAAGCTTAACCATCAAGTAATTCTCTCAGCTGCTAACAGTGTTCTCTCTACTAGTCTCTGGAATGTCAAGGATGCGATCAATGCCATCAACCAGACCTACGAAATTAACGAGTCGCTGGATGCTTGGAACTATCGCAGCCACCTCCTTCTCAGTGAGCTCTTGGACCAGACCAAGATGTTTTCATGCAACGGTGGGGTATGGACACAGACTACCGATGTTGAGGGCGAGGTCAACGGGCTCTTGACATATGATCGTAGAATCCTCAGGCCAAACGTAGACCAGTGGAAGACGGATATCCAGAATCTGTATGCCGCTGCTAAAGCGCGACGCACCACTGCAAGCACGGCTCTTTGGGCTTAAAAGATAATCACAATGCACCCGAATGGCTTATTATTCTCGGCGTATTCGCTAGAACTTAAATAAATAATACGTTTTTGGGATCAAAATTCAGGCGCCGGTATGATGTTGCTGTCTTCCAAGGACTATGACAATAGCCAGTGACTAAAGTAACTATGAGTAAAACCAAGGCTCTTAATCACTCGGGGCTATAATATGATGATTATAGACCATCAATGAGCTATCTGTGTTGGGAAGTTGGGTTTCTTCCGCGCCGCCAACCATGACGCTCGAGCCACAACCCGCGACCCGCGATTTTCCTCCGTGATCCGCGATCTACGATCCGCGATTTATCACTTGCAATACTAGAGCTCCTCCGTGGTACCCGTGCTCATGCTTCTATAAGAGCTCACAAATTCGCCATGCTTACGTCTTACTCCTTCTCTGTATACCTCGCTCTGTCAACCAAGAAAATATACTCTCACGATTATCACTTTCGATAGCAACTTATTCCACGATGGCACCTCTCCAATTCGGGATTCTTTTGATCCCTTTCCAAACTCTAGATGTCATTGGACCCGTCGATATTCTCGCGTCTGCTTCAATCCCCTACCTGAAGGGAGCCGAAGAAATCCTTGGGGAAAAACTGGGATTCGCCGAGCGTGGCATTGATATTGAATTCCATTATATCGGGGACACCATGGATGGATTAACCGGCACGGCAAACTGTACAATTAAGCCAACCACCACTTGTGCGACATGTCCCAAGCTCGATTACCTCCTTATCGGTGGACCGTATCCCGATTTCTTCCTCAACGTACCTGACGTCTTCGCAAATTTCATTCGAGAACGCGTGGACGAACTCCAGGGTGTTTTCACAACATGCCTTGGTGGCATGGTTGCCGCCATGGTTGGCATTCTTGATGGGAAAAACGCGACAGTCAACCATCAGTATCTGGAACAGGCTAGGAAGCTGAAGCCAGAAGTCAACTGGTCATCGAAGCAGTGGGTTATTGACGGAAAATTCTGGACAGCAGGGGGGTCATGTGCTGGAATGGATATGTTTGCCCATTGGGTTACCGTGAATTACGGTCAGGATATCGCCGAGAATGCATATCTTGGGTTAGATTATGAACCTCGGGATGTTAACGGGAAGCTGGTTGCTTTGAAGACAAGTCTAAGGGGTAATAACTAGTGACTTGGTTAGATTATCACTACGATTATATCAGATCTATTATCCAAGGAATACGCATAGAGTATGAGCACTCCTTGGTCTAAGAAATTAGTGCAGCAATTAAAAAAGCTGGAGCTTCTCCCTCTGGCATCCTGTGGTAAATTTCGGGTATTGATTGATTGCTATGTGATGCGATGAGCCCTATCAACGCCTTCGTAGCCATATCCTACCAGCTTCTTTGTCATGTTTCCCTAAACGCCACCCATAAATTCGTGAAGTCGTTGTGTCTATCTCCTCCTCGATGACCGTGTACTAGCAACCGGCTCGAAAGCATCGTCATCATCACTAATCTCATCGTCACTCAACTCTGCCTTGGCCTTTCCCTTTCCCCTTCCACCAACCTGGCTCCCCATTTGGCTAAAATTCAGCTGCGACTGCGTCGACGGTTTCGCTCTCGTCGAAGCAGCCCTCTTCGGTTGGCTTTTCGGAACTGGCGGCTCGTCAAGCATGACTATGTCTTCGTCATCATCATCTTCGACAAACATCCCAGTGTTTCCCTTCGACTTCGCGGGTGCCTTCTTCGGCGCGGGCGTCTTCTTCGGTGCAGCAGGCTTGCGAGCAGCTGGTGCAGCGCGCTTGGCGGGTGCTCTTTTGGCGGGTGCAGGTGCAGGGGCCGGGGTATTAAAGACGTCGTCATCTTCCTCGACAATTGGGCTTGCGGCCCTTCCTCTCCGGCGCGTAGCTGCAGCCGGCGCTGGCGCAGTAGTATCATCCTCATCACCGTCCTCCCAAGCGCCAGGCTGGTCCTCCCACTCGCCCTCCATATCCGAATCAAAATCAGCCGGTCTCGGCTTGAGTTTCCTGGACGTACGGCCGCGACGCGCAAGCGTCCCTTCGTGGAACTGCTTGTCAATCTGGGCAGCGTAGCGTGCCATGGCTGAGTCAAGGTCCTCTTCGTCGTCCTCGAGCGAGAGTAGCGTCTGCACTTGGCCCTCGAGAGACTGATCCACAAATACTTGCATGGCATGCTTATCGTCCTTGTCTACAAATTGGCTGACAGCGTCGCCGAAAGGTGCTTGGGGGAGGATCTTCAGGCTCTGCGCATTGAGAAACTCTCGAACGAGCTTGCTGACCTTTACATTATCGATGGATAGATTGGCTATGACAGACTCCTCGGGCATATCGGCTGCACCATCTTTCTTGCTGTTTGCGGCTCCCCTGCTCTTGCGTCGCCAGAACTGGATCACATCATTCACGTTGGCAACCTTACCGACGAAGCGGTTCGAAAATCGCTGCGGGTTTTCGCAATCGTAACGTCCGCCCTCCGGAGCCGTGTATTCGACTTTGAGACGTACGAGAGGGAGGGGGACCTCGATGGGATCGTCGCTCTCCCCATCTTGTATTTCCAGCCAATCACGTTTTGCCTCTTCAATGAGGTCTTCCACAACTTCCATTAGTCGCCGTGTGAGGTCCTGCTTGTTTTCCTTCTTCTTGTCGAGACCTTTGAAACGACGGTCATCAGCGAGAACGATCTCTTTCGTAATGAAAGGCCGCACTGTTTTAATGCGGTGTTTCTCGACTGTGAACTCTCGGCCAGTTACATTCAAGATTGCCACATGCTTTGGTACAGCTTCTCCTGGGACCAGAGACGTAGCCACTGAAGATCCGGGCTGCATGACATGGAATGAGGTCTCGGGGTTGTACTTTGGGTCAATGAGGCACTCGTGCTCGTGTCCCCAAACAACCAGGTCCATAAATTCGGGCAAGAAGTTCTCCGGCAGATATCCCGTTTCACTGTGGGCATGGTGGTTCTGGTGAACGGCCATGATGTTGAACCAGTCATCCTGCTGCACCCCAGGCTTGAAGAACGTCACTTTCCCGTCTCTGAAAGTTCTGAATAGCCGCTCGTCTCTGACATTGCTCATGCCATATAACGCAAGTTTCGTTTGTCCCTTTTGCAATAAAACCGGCTTGATAGCAATATTATCCGACTCTGGCGTCCTCCCAAAGTAGTTCAATAGGCCGGAGACTTGTAGAAGATCGAGTGAGCAGAAGTGCCCGTCCCCAGATGGGTCGTCATGGTTTCCATGTATAGAAAAGACCGGTATAGCGACGTTTATATCGGGATCTTCGTAGTTGACGTGATTAAATGCCCCGTCAAAGACTTCGTTCGCATCGCTCAGCATCTCCAGCTCGCATGGCTTATCGCCCAGGCAGGTCATTCGGAGAGAACGCATGACTTGGTACATTGCCTTTCTGGAGGGCTTGTTGTCGTGGAATAGATCGCCGGCGAGGAGAACCATGTCGACCTGCACTTGTCAGCGTATGACTCTCTGTGGCCGAAGGGAGTGCGCACATCTTGTGTCTTCGCCAGCGTCAGAACTTCATGGAAGCTCTTCCAGCTGTCATCCTTGCGGATGGGATCTCTTTCCTCGTAGCCAACATGGCTGTCCGTTGCAACTAGAATTCGTATGGTATCGGCTTCTGCCATGATGTTAGGTTTGTTCACTGGAGTTTCTGGAGGGCGGGGTGGAGGGGAAGATATTACCTCCAAGTTCAGACATCCTGTCCCCTGCCTTATCGCAGGCGCACAAAGCCCACGTCTGCCTAAATTTTGCTTCAAATCTCCATGGGTAAGATACCTATTCAAATTTCACGTGGCATACTCCTCAATAATATTCGCTATATCAATTCGGAGAACAATTGTAAAAAAAATTATACAAATTCCCAAGCTCGCTCTCTGCCTGGAAGCGTCTAAATCTGGGGAAACGCGACCTCCGAACACTAGCGCGGATAATCCCTGTCAATCTTTCCACCCCTTCCGAAATTTATCGCGAGACAGCTCCTTTGCGACGACCTCATCCAAATCTCGAGTCAATCACCACTCGCAACCATGCTCCCGACACGAGTTCTGATGGCGCGGTCCGTCTGGAAAGGTATGCTCATCCCCCTCCGAGCCGCTCACGTTCAATGGAACCCTCACTAACTCGCTCGCTCGCAGGACCACACATTGTCCCGTAAGCCTCCCACACGACCGAACCTACGCATCCCCAACGCAGACGAAGACTAACAGGACAGGCTCCCAATTGTGCGCTATGCGCAGGGCGAGAAGGTGGTTCCTATCAGGACACAACAGCGCTCGGCGACCATCCTGCCAAACTTCGTGGGCCTGAAGTTCCAGGTGCATAATGGGAAGGTGTACCACGATGTCACGATCACGGAGGATATGGTGGGACATAAGCTGGGGGAATTCAGCACGTAAGTTTTATCCTCCTCGGTGGAATTGGTGCGGCCTTTGTGGATGGATATTGGTTGTGGGCAGGCTGGATGAAGACCCGATTTTGGAGTGGGCAAAATTGAACCTGGACTAACTGTGGTTATAGGACGAGGAAGCGCTTTTCATACAAGATGAGCAAGAATAAATAGACGGTGTATACATGGGACTTTTAATGGCGTTTGGGCGGTCGCTGTATTATAGCGTTGTAGGATATGGTACATTAGAGCATGTAACAAGAGAAAACAAACCACAAAATACGATATACAACCAAACAATCGAGAATTCTTCGCGCATGTGACAGAAACCCAATAGCACCAGCGTGTTTGTGGCCACGCGGGAGGCCCATCAGCAGCGAATCGGTTTATGGTGCTGCGGATGGTGTCACCTATGAATAGTCACTCTGCAGTCTTTCGGACGGCAAAAACACTAGATACTCTCAATAATCTCAATTTTCCACTACTCTATCGACACAAATATCAGCTCCCTCCTCCTAACGTCCTCGGACAATCATTCCATCCCAATGCCCCGGAAGGCCAAACAACGAATAGAACAACGAGCACACACACGAAGAGAACAATCTGAAGCGAGTCTCATACACAGCATTCCCATAACCCTTCACTTCGTCTCCTCCGTCCTAAACGCAGTGGCATCGGGAACACCGTGCCAACCCACCCAACCATTTCGTAGCCACAAAAGAAAAAACAAAGCAGCCGTAGGCTCATAAAATATCATAATCTCCGTCTCGTGCTCCTTCCCGCAGCCCCTGATATACCGCTAAAACACCTGCGTCACCGATATCCGGGCAGCTTAAAAGTCCCAGAAGTCGCCGCCTCCAGTCTGTGCCGCTGAACCGGCCTTCTTTGGTGCAACACCCTTGCTGAATGCGGTGCCGGCGCCGTTGATTCCGCCCTCCTGCTCGCCGTCAGAGTCATCACCGAAACCCCAGCTGCGACCTGCACCCTTCTTGCCGCCCATGCCGTCGCCACCGATGACAATGCCCTTTTGCTTCTCGTTACCACCGCGCGAGCCTAAGGGTGTGATATTCTCGTTCTGTTGTCCAGGCTTGGAACGGATAGGGGACGCAGCAGTGATGGGGATGTTCTCCTTTTGGTTACCCGCAGAATTCTTGGGGGCAGGGGAGTCATCCGTCATCGTGAAGTGAGGGTCAAAGTCCTTGTGGCGGTCCTTGACGTTCGCAATGTTACCGAGAGGACGTTGGCTCTGGGCCTTAGCAGCAGGCGAGTCCACCTCATCAGTCATGGTGAAATGCGGGTCGAAGTCCTTGCGACGATCCTTCACATTGGCCAGGTTGCCAACCTCGCGCTGGTTGGTGACTTCAGGCGAAGCGCCATCCTCATTGTACAAGTTGTTCTTATAGAGACCAAGGCCATTGTTAGAGCCTGCGCCACGAGGACGGCCGATCAGTCTAGTCTGACCCTCTGGGATTCCGTCATCCTGGAACTCGAAGTGCGTCTCCGCATCTTTGCGTGGTTGATCCAGCTTTGGCTGTCTGATTGGAGAGTCTGGAACCTCATCGTTTTCAGTGCCCCAGTGCACGGCATCTTGTGCGCGGATTGCAAGCCCCTTTGTTGGCACGGACTTCGCTGGAGTGTTGAAGTCGTCAAACCCCCATGACGATCCGTGCCTGCTCTTGGTCTCAATTGGCTTTTCTGCTGCTGTGGTATCGTCATGCGCAACCCCTGAACCAATGTCGAAGTGATTATATTTCTTGGGGTTTGGCTTGGTGAGGCTGATGGTAGACTTGTGTCCAGTCGATTGCTTGATAGGAGTATTCTCATCGGTCTCAAAGATTCTCGAGGGGTGATAGTTCTTTCCGGCTCCAATCTTTGGGGCAATGGCGCCGTGGGCAGAGTGCCTGTTAGATTCCGCGCGGCTTTCCCTCGCTGATGCCTCTGCCTCGTCGGTTTCATCGGTATCGAAGATTCTTGACGGCTTGTAGTTCTTCCCGGCTCCAAATTTAGGTGCAATGGCGCCTACAGCCGAGTGCTTGAATGGAGACTCTGAGCGATTCTCGCTCCCTTGTGCATCCGCATTCTCCGACTCTTGACCCACAAACAGGTCGTGGTAGTCGCGTGGTGGGGGCTTCGCTGATGCGCGCGGGGCAATCACAGTTGGCAACAGCTCCGGCTCCTCGTCAGACTCGCGGGGCGCAAACAGGGCTAATGAGGAATGAGGGTCGCGAGTGACGTTCGTAGAGTTTTCGCGGGACCTGCGAAGGACTTCGCCCTCCTTCTGATACGGCGCAGCTGATGCTGCGGCTGGCTTCTCGGCAGCAACAACGCTGGATTGAATCAGCTTGACCTGGTCCTTTCCATCACGTATAGGCCAATTCCTTCCAGTCTTTCCAATCACGTCGATCAACTTCAGGAGAGAGCCCTGGTCCCAGTTCAGTCGGATTTGGGTTATTTTGCCGTTCGCATCGAAGGAGACAATGTGGATCTGGAAAGCCAGCTTTATTAGCACACACACAGCAGCAAGTAGAATCGGTCGAGTAACATACAACTAGAAATGTGACCTCGCGATCGGCAAGGAAATTGTCGTCAATCCCGGGAAGGTATGCTCCTCCTCCTGTGAGGAATTCAACGGTCAGCTCGGTCTCGAGAGCCAGAGAGCTTGACCCATCAACAACGTCAATGATCTTCTCCGACTTCTTCTTGATCTTCTTCGTTTGGGTGTTCAGGTGCTTGATGATCTCGGCTGGGCCGTGGAAGGTCGTGAGCGTCGTAATGTAGTGGAGCGAGGCATTCTCAGCCAGAAAGCTGGAGTTTGGCGTCGCCAAGTACTGCTGATAGGCAGCTTGAAGCGCCATCTTGTCCGCGGTGTGGGAAGGACCTCAGAAGAGAATAGTATCCCGTTGGTTACGCGTTGTAAGTGCAAGAGTCGCGTCGAGCAGAGACAGAGTCGTGAGCGCTTTTCTTCTTTGACCAGAATGCCAGAAGCAGTGGATAGGTTGTGTGTGGGTTATTGAGGGGGGGCAACTGTGTTATTCTTTTGCGACGCGACTTCCTTAGTGGGTATAACCGCGGATATTATATCAACTTTAGTATTTATCCACCACAGGCAAGGGCAAAGACGGAGATCAAACAGTATTTATTGTTTACTTTGTGTACCGGGGGGCTAATTGAAGAAAGTGTTTCAAGGGGAGAGTCTAGCTTGGCCTGGATTGTTTCGTCTCTTTTTGCGAAATGTCCAAAATTGGCAACCCTTATCACGTCTCGAAGTGGCCTAGCAACGGATTGGTTAAACGCCTAGCAACGCCTAGCAACAAGCAAAAGTTCGCGTCAAGTACACGTGTTACAGGCACCAGGGGCATGTGCTAAAGTTTGCTAATGTTTTAGATTTTCTGGGGTATGGTTCTAGCACCGAACGCGTCAAAACAAGCGAATCATGCGCGTGGGAGAGAGAGGTCCGAGGTACGAGGAAAGGAAATGAAATGGTATGCGAATTGTTCTTTGTTGAATGTGAATGAATGTGATAGCATCTAACTTTTGGTGAAAGGGAATTTGTCTGTCCCCGCCAGAGGACAAAGAAAAGTCGCTCACTCGCTCTTGCCTAAGTTCCGGACCAAAGTGCCCCTCAATGAAGAAATGACTTCCGAGCACCAAACTCGAACCACACAAGGGCCCAAGGTCTTAACAAAGGACATTGGCGCAACACCTCCGTATCCCAGACGCTTTCTAGTCTACTCGGCCCTGCAATGGAAAGCCCAGGCGGCCTTGTTGCTCTTCGCTCCTCGCCACCGAACAGAATGCGTTGGCTTCCCTTCTCTTATGACCCACCTGGAAAACCGCAAGTCCAGGCAGGGTTGTAATCATCTGAGAATCCGTAAGTACAGCCCTATTACTACGTCAACTTAATGTTTGCAGGGGGGGTTAATACTTACATGGCCCTTGCATCACATCCGTCGGTTGAGGAGCGGATCTCTCGTCCCTGCGTTCCTGCGAGATGTCAGCAAGCGTCCGGGACTGGAGAGACGTACCATATCGGGGCTATGAAGCCATGATCGTTTTCGAATCTTGCATATTTTTCCTATTGTCACGTCAGTATTTCCTGGCCAGAACACCACTTGGCATTACAATGCAGCGTCTTGGGCGTGGGGCCGAGGGTCGAGGGCTCACCCTCATCTGATAGGACCTCTGGACCCTGCTCGGGGGACTACAGAGGTCCACCATACCCCTAGCGGCTCACAGGGTTCAATATTGCCAATATCTGTCATAAGTTAGCTTTCAAACAAGGCGGGAGGACTGACCGGATTGAGCGATTCTACATCTCAGCTTGGTCGTCTGCAACCCATAGATGGGAGACTGTGCTCCAGGGGTCCGAATTGAGAACTATCTGTATTCAGTCAGCATATGGGCCACAGTGGAATAAAACTCACAGGCGAGTGCCGATGCCAGCGTCATCTCTCACTTCAATCTGTTCTTCTCTGCACAGAGGTATCTGGATGGTCCTATGCAAAGTTAGCTAAAAAAAACACAAATGAAGGGGGGGTTACATCTCTGTCTTTCCCGCTTTGGGAGTGACTTGATGCCTGTGGATGTGTTTCCACGGGAGAAAAGGTCGGCCTTATATCCACAAACACTTCCTTTCAACTATAATCGTCTTGCCAGCTGTTTTGAATTCATTGTTTCTGGTTCTTGTTCATAATTTAAAAACAATGAATATTCG
This sequence comes from Pseudogymnoascus sp. VKM F-4516 (FW-969), assembly GCA_000750815.1. NCBI lineage: Eukaryota > Fungi > Ascomycota > Leotiomycetes > Thelebolales > Thelebolaceae > Pseudogymnoascus > Pseudogymnoascus sp. VKM F-4516 (FW-969). Next base: position 63,387 of record JPJZ01000214.1, read on the forward strand.
GTGGCTATGCAACTCTAACGGGGTCAATGCCGCTCATTGAGTGCTTTGTGCCCAATTGAAAGAGAACATTTTGGTCCATTGTTCAGATGTGTCAGTGATAGACTGCCCTTTATGCCATTGGCTTGGGTTTGCGGCGCAGTTTACTTTGTTTGGATGGATAAAGGGCTGTTGTCGATGATGGCCCCCCACCGGTTATTTTCAAGCAATGGCGCTATCAAATCAACTCTGCAGAGGCACGCACAGCAGCCATCTTACTTGGCCTAGAGACTTGTGGCTACTGAAGCAGACGTGCGCCTGTCAAACTAGATTTGTAAATCAAGCCAATCACGCCGCGTATTTCTCCTGGAGACCGGCTGTTATCGTAAGGCAGCAGGTTGACGGAAAAATAGGCACACTTCTATAAACTACCGAGGCGACGGAAAAATGAAGTGCCTGGAGCAATCTGCCTGCTCGGGCATTGGTTTTAGCTCTTCGAGGGTGTTCGAGCAACTGTTGTCTGTCTGCAACAAAGCGATATAGTTCAAACATGAGAATCACCATGAGAGATGTTGTCCGAGTCATATTCTGTCTACATCTTCCAGCGGGTGAGACATTAGAAGCAAATACTGCAGATAGACAAAAAGATAGCAACTGGTTGAAACCTGCCTCGGTTGCCCAAGTCATTCCTGAACCTGTTGCGATCCCTGAATCTCGCCCAGCGATATCGACGCTTGGTACGAGCAGCAGATGTAGTTCAACAACATCCACAGCCCATTTGCCATCATTTGGCATTACGGCTCCACCTAGGACTCTTCCAAGACCACCGAATAATGGACAGAAGGATGCTTCGACACAAACAGACTTCGACGGCGGACTTGGGCAGAACAGCTCACAAACATCTCGACATCGGGGTTCCATTCCAAATACTCTTCGACTTGGGAGGGCTGGGCTATCAAGCTCAGTAACAGATAAGAGGAGGCAAGCTCAATACAACAATGTAAAGGAGGAACAGACTGCTGCAACGCAAGTAGGCGTACAGGGATCTCAGAGAGGTGGCGTTGGAGAAAGGCAACCAGCACCGATGAGACCACAGCCGCCCACAGAAAGCACGGCTGGAACAAGGCAAGAGACAGCTGGGAAGTACATACCATACCTCCGGTGAGACTGAGGGTGCTTTACTCTTGGTAGGCCTTGTCAATAATTGGAGCTATTCCAAATCAAATCCTGTGAGAGGATAGCATTCAATTGTGAGAACTGTTTCCTGGAGCCCAAAGGTGTGAAGAAGGGGCCGTAAGTATATATGCCAATAGGATTTCGCTATTTGGCTCTATTTATAAGTAGCTTATATGCACCATTGTAACCCTCAGTGGTAAAGGACCTTTATTTCAATTATAGCTGCTGTAATCACTTTTGTCGTCCAGAGTTCCTCTTGAGACTCTCAGTTGTAACTCATATGTCCGTGCGTGAATTCCCTCACATAATTTAATATTCACATCATGTGACTACGCGTAGCTTACCCGCATTGACGCGTGTGCCGCATAACTCAATGCACATAAACATACATTCTAATGAAATACGATGGAATCACGTCGGGTCATTGCAGACTCAGACGATGATTGCTCGTCAATAAGTGCCGAGAGTTCCCCTCGAAAAAATGACCCAGCCGCCCAAGTCGCCCTTCCCAATGGTCATGTAACAGAAGCCACCCCACCATCATTTCTGGAGCCAGCCCTACAGTTAGGAACAGGCTCGACAGGTTCGTCTCCTATTCTCCATGGCACCCAGTAGTTCTGTCATACTGACAATTTATATACAGATTCTGTGCTCTTTGAACGAATTCGCAGCGACTATTGCAGTGTTCTCGACATAACATCTACCAACGAATCGGCCCCGCAGCTCTCCCCGCGCCCCCCAGGCCTTGACGAAAGAATCATAAACCAGAGAATGTCTTCTTCAATTTCCCAAGAAAGCGTCAAGAAGGTCAAACGGAGTAAAACAACTAACGGCTCGTCGTTTACCTCTATCTCGGAGCCGACTACCTCAAACAGGAAGGCGAAGCGCTCGAAAAGTATGAAGTCGTGGGAAGGGACGACGCAAGTAACAAGTCCCGGCCGATCCAAGGAGCTACAAAACAAGAATGGGGGAGGAGGAGAAAGGGAAAGAGATGAGTGGGACTTCCCAGGCAGCAGTGCTCCGGATACTTCAGCTACGATTCTGAGGAATACGCGGCTTGAGAAAGCAATGGCTGAGGGAACAGACGAGTTGGAACTTCTGGAGAGCGTTTCGTCAGTGGCCTGGAATGAAATAGACACGGAGACTGGAAGTGGTGGATTAAAGACCTATGGAAAGTTGCGTAGGACGAAGACAATGGGCGACCAAACGCCAAGTTCCCCACCGTACGTGGAGCGACGACGATCAAAAGATGAGAACGAAATGGCAGGTGAAAACAAGAAGAGAAAGACAAGGCAAGGTGGTGAAGGAGAACTCTTTCCCATGCTACCAAAACCCAAACGGAATAAACGGGGCCCTTCCGTCAACGGCGCCACTCTCTACAATGAAAGCGCGGCTCCTGTTGAGGAGCCACAGCTGCCACAACCTGGGGCCTTCCAAACGCCTCTGTCGCAAGAACTTCCTTGCGAGGTGGGGATGGCCAATCCGGAACCAAGTAGCGCTCAAGTTCCTCATAGTATCAGCCAAGAACTTCGAGCTCAATTAACATATGGCTACGAATCTGTTTCAAACGATATCAGCGAAGGCTCTACTGAGCAAGTGTCAGTCGTCAAAGCAACGGATTCCGACAAGGTGGTTTCAGATCTCATGGCCAACAAAACGCCGCTAGGAACTGTGCCAAACAGCCCTCGGGATACTCCACAAGATGCCTTAGTCGTTCCCGACGATGGTCCTGGACGTGATTCTTCCGAGTTACCTTCATTTGATAAAGGCATCACTACGACGGTTATGATAAATTCGTTAACAAGCAGCCAAAAGAAGGAGTATATGCGCTATCGTGATGCCTCTAGTGATGACAATCATATCTACTCATTGCCAGACATGATGGAACCAGCCAGGGCGTTAAAACTCACAGATGCATCTAGCACTGTCCCAAACGATACTCCTCGACCAGACCGCACGACCATTTCTTCCGCCACCAACCCAACGGAAGCCGCCTTTCCACTTTCATCATCTCCTGTCGTCAATTCGAGTAAAAAGATGATGAGGTCAAAGACTGGCCTTTCACCCTCGTCAAGTAAGCCGAACAAGCAGAAACTGTCCCGCCACAAATCTATGAGCTATTCCAACAGAGAGGCTTCTGTTGATGAGCTGTCTCTGTCGCAGCCAGCACATCAAATTTCGCCCATTCGTGCCCCTCATACCGTGTCGATTGAGCCTCTGAATGACAAGGAAATTACGACTATCGACCCCACGGTCTCGGTCAATCCGCCCACGAAGCGGAAAGCGCATGTTGCTGACCTTCAAAGCTCACAAGATTTTGGCCAGGTAACGGAAATGTACCAACCGCGCCTCAGTGCCAGGAGATCGAAGAGCATGAGTGCAAAAGCAGACATCATTGCAAACGAAGAGTTTGCCAAAGGGCTGCCTATGAAGAGAAAGAGGAGTAAAATTACTAAGGCGAAGGAGAAGGAGGTCGTGGGGGAGCTTTCGGCTGATGAGATCGGGCCTTCAGACGAATCAGCACATCAGGAGGAAACTGAAAAGCCAAAAAAGCGGAGCAAGGAATCGCATGCCCTCCCCGATATACCCATGCCTGGCGCAGATCCTCACGATCAAGTTGCTGAGGTTGACAAGATCGTGCCCCGTCAGCGCCGGGGACGGCCATCAAGGGCTTCTGTGGAGAAGTCGGCACCAATAATTGAAGATTCTGACATGGAGGACGACGACATCGAAACTACACAGAAGCCTGTGGGTAAGAAACCACAGAAAGCCCCGTCTAAATCAAAGGAAATAGTCGCGAGCGATGAGGATGAAGATGAAGATGATGGTTCAGGAGATGTTAACACGGCCCATGTTCCAACTCATGCCCCTGCCTCAAACCCCAACAACGTCCCTGCACCTCCCCAGTCAACACCACCTCCGAAACCGACGAAGGGGCTGCAGACGCCGACCAAACCAAGCACACCGCATAGTCCCCTTCATAGTGGGAAGGTTCCTTATAGGGTTGGGCTGAGTAAGAGGAATCGCATTGCGCCGCTGCTGAAGATTATCAGGAAGTGAAGAGGGGGGACGTTGGAAGGCGTTTTTTTGGACTGGAGAATAGCGATACCCATTTGCTTATTTTGGCCTCGAAAAGGGGTTGGCTATGATGTATGACTTGGTGGCTTTTTTGCTGGCTTGGGTGTTACGGGGATACATACATAGAAGTAGTACTTCATATTACTTTGCGGCCAGTAAGTGCCCTTACAAGTTATTGTCCGGAAATTGTGATTCAGGAACTGTGATCTAGGAATAGTGGTCCAGGCATTGTGATTTAGAATTGTAGTTCAGAAATTGTGATCTAGGAACTATGATCCAGGAACTGTGATCCAGAAATTGCAGTCTAGAAACTGTAATGCAAACAACTGTAATACAGACATAATTGTGTCCGAATTTTGGTAATAGTCTCCCACGAAATAGAAGCGCGAGCTTGAAACTGACATAACGCGCGCAACGAATCCACACCTTTAATCAGCCCTGTAGTAATGAGATCTGTTTTCGTACCCTCGATATTGAATCGTCGTGATCGCGGTTTATCGCTATCGCCTTCATCTTGAGAAAGTCGAAGTCTAGAATCCTTAAAGTTGTAATGAGGGAATCTTATAAAATAATATAAGTATACCTTATAATAATTATTTTTTATAGTCATGAATGACTCTACAAAGTGCCCAGCAAAGACCACAAAGGGCAACTATTGCCGGGTAATTCGCCTTCCACCAGGAACATAGCCCCCAGATGCCCCTAAGGAGGCAGCACCATTTCTTCTTCTTCGCCTCCTCCGCGTCCTTCGCCTCCTTCGCCTTCCCCATCTCCTTCTCCACCATCCCCTTATACATCCTCACCTCCCCTTTCAATTTCGCAATCTCCCCCATTAACCTCCCCTCCATCCCTGATATCTCCCCAGATATCCCCATCATCCCCCCCCTTACCACCCCCTCT